>MU263805.1:32500-36951 GCA_020310875.1 Ceratopteris richardii | reverse complement strand
GAGAGAGAGAGAGAGAGAGAGAGAGAGAGAGAGAGAGAGAGAGAGAGAGAGAGAGAGAGAGAGAGGAGAGAGAGAGAGAGAGAGAGATAGAGAGAGAGAGAGAGAGAGAGAGAGAGAGAGAGAGAGAGAGAGAGAGAGAGAGAGAGAGAGAGAGAGAGAGAGAGAGAGAGAGAGAGAGAGAGAGAGAGAGAGAGAGAGAGAGAGAGAGAGAGAGAGAGAGAGAGAGAGAGAGAGAGAGAGAGAGAGAGAGAGAGAGAGAGAGAGAGAGAGAGAGAGAGAGAGAGAGAGAGAGATGAATGAAGTCAAAATTCCAAGTACACCCGCCTCTTAATCTGTATCCAGGTAAAAGTCCTGATGCTGTGGAAGTGATAGGGATCAAAGGCCCCTTTCAGGACATAGCCTGTGCTTGATAGTTGGCACGGAATAACAATTCTTGATGCTGAACCAGGTCGCCTATTCTATATTGACTCTTAAAATAATGGGCTGCGAGATTATTTCCATAATCATGGAGGGTTTGAATGTGCAAGGATGAGATTAGATCATGAAAGAACTCCCCTTTCCCTGTGGGATTCAAGAGCAATAAGAAAATGACCTTGAAGAAAGGTGTAGTTCTTTCATGATACCCCTTTCTATCAAAATAGAAAGTGTGCTCCATCAAATATCAGCAGGCTTCTAGGGCCCAAAGGTGACAAGTTTTAACGAGACTTTCAGTTTTGCAGTACATGCAATGAATTTCCAGGCATAAGACAGGTTATGGGGAATATAGGGGGAATAAAATTTTGCGTGAAAAATTTCCAGCCCAATGGCTGTCATGCAGCCATGCTGACACGGCAAGAAAGGTGCTGAGGTGGCAACCAGAAAATTCTGCCACCCTTGGGGGGGGGGGGGGGTGGGATAATGAATTCTGATTGCACTGATGGGGGCCATGGGGCTTGGTTTTATTGGATAAACATGACTGCCCTTAGGCAGCTCAGATCACCCACATATTGCCCTTGGACTCCTTGGCATTGGCCATAGGCTTCCTTAAAGCAGCCAACTGCCCTTGAGGGTTGACCAAACCGCCTTAAACCAGACCGTCAGTCGTCCTATGAGCAGGCCTGGCGCCTTGGCAGACTGGTCCTGCCCCTGGGGTAGGTGATAGGCTGTCACTGATCAGCCCCTATGCCATAGGGACTTCATCCATGAGGGTGCCAAGATTTCCTTTTGCCCTACCAAAAAAGCATCAACCTGCTGGAAAAGTATCGCCCAGGTGCTGATGGTCAGGAATTACCCCTAAACAGTACCACTATCCCATCCCTTCTTTCCCCACATGATAGGCTGTCAACGATCAGCCCCTATGCCATTGGGCCTTCATCCATGAAGGTGCCAAGATTTCCTTTCGCCCTACCAAAAAACATCGACCTCCTGGAAAAGTATCACCCAGGTGCTGATCGTCAGAACTTACCCCTAAGCAGTACCGCCTGTCCTATCCCTCCTTTCCCCACATGTGAAGGGGTAGCTTCCACATAACCTTCCTTCCTTCTACCCAAACATCAATATGAGCAGCCTATGGAGCCTCCCTCTTTCCCTACGGTAGAAAGAGAGATACAGCCATGGCATCCTTCATGGTGATGATGGAGAGAGCCGACCATCTAGCCACCTACTGTCATGGAAAACACAAGGGGGAGAGTCTTACCTGTGTGTCCAACCGCGGGCTTGCATGTGCTCCCCTTGCTCTTTCCTTCTGTTGGAAGCATCCCATACCACCCCATGCAAGAGGGTGAGAAGTATGTCAAGCTGAGCCAGCCCGGCTCCATGAGCTCTGGTGGTTTTGTGCATGTTGCCTTGTCTTCTCCATAGGAGCAGAGAGCTGCTCTGATACCAATGTTAGATCCTCTAGGATCCTCCCTGTTGGATGAGTTGAGTCACAAGCGATATTCACAAATAATAGAAGGGTGGATATCAGACTCAGCTCCCATACGGGCACACCCTTGAGCTAGGAGGCTGCAGCCAAGCGAGTCACCCACCTCCAAGGGACTGGTGTCCCGTACCACCAGCCCCCCACCAATACGGGTGACGATGCTATGCCAAAGGGTCAAGTCCAAGTTCCTCATGCAAGGAATGTCTCACAAATGAGCCCACAGGTCGTATTTATAGACCCACTTTGAGGAAGTTGCCCACTTCACGGGGTGGCCAGTTCACACTTGGCCAAGTACTTAACGACAGGCACCCATTCAGATGTCCTTTATTTTTAGGGATGTAACACTAGGTACACACCTCTTTTGTACGGTTTTGTGTCTTGTTTTTAGCATTTAACAAACAAGTAAAACTGGATGTCACATTTGCTGATACATGATATCTCATTTGTGCTAGTGTAGATTAACCTATCAGCGGATGTCGATATTGCTAGTAAGGAAACTTTTTTTCTTTTGGGTTTTTGGCTCATATTTTGATATAGCATAATGTACCACGTTTTTAGAAATTTCAATATTGCTTCAGTAACACGTGTTTTTTTTTGCTTGCAGAAGATGCAGAATGTTGTTAACGGACAAATGGTCTTGCCTTCAAACCATGTTGATGATGGTTCTCAAGAAAGTTGTCAAGAGGTTATTTTTGAACTGGAAAACATGTTCAAATGTCGAAAGCTGCATTAAATACTGGAGACACAAATTAGCTTTATGGAAACCCACATAATTGTGAAATTAATTTTGGGGATCCATGTGATACACTGCCACTTACATCATAGTCAATTAAATTAGCAATGGTTTGCATCTCTCTCTTTATTGTGGTTAAAAGAAAAAAATCTTGCATTCTTCTTCTGAGCTTAAATGGGTGCATCTGGCCTTTTGTTTATTGATGTAAATGTTTCAATGCAATGCTGGCTGGTGACTTATTTTGATGAAGATATGTCCTATGCATATTAAGTAGTAAAAGCTCAAAAACATGTTCTGTTTGTTGTTAATAATCACTTGTAAACATAACATTCATTGTAATATTTAGTATTATTTTTTGGTCCACCCTTATGTACCTTCTCTTAAAATTTCTTGCTCTACATCACATGCTTTAAATTTCCTGCTCTATACCATATTGACACACATGTGCATATCGAAGCACATTTGCATATGCGTGCATGTGCATGCCCACCCCCCCTCCCCCCCAAAAAAAAACACATGCACATGCACATGCGCGCGCGCGCACACACACACACACACACACACACACACACACACACACACACACACACACACACACACACACACACACACACATTGGGGAGGAGGGAGGGAGGGAGCATTTGCCACAACAGTTGTGCATAAAATGAGATAGAAGTAATGGTTGATGACATCAGTCTTCCTATTTTTTATTTTACTTTCCTCCTTTAGTAACTGCAAATAAATTAGCTAATAAGAGTGTACAAAAGAATCATACTTTAGGGAGTAGTACAACATGAATCATAGTAATTGCACCCCCTAGAAAAAGTTATCGGGTTTTAAGCAAGGAGGAGCTGAATGCATTTCCTTGAAGTTTTGTGAATTAATTCATGTTGTACTTTAGGGAGTAGTACAACATGAATCATAGTAATTGCACCCCCTAGAAAAAGTTATCGGGTTTTAAGCAAGGAGGAGCTGAATGCATTTCCTTGAAGTTTTGTGAATTAAAATTATCTTTAGTTTCAAGAAATTTGGTGCAAAGGGGGGAGGGGGGTGGGATAAAGGTTAAAACTAGAAGTAGGTGTTCTTCAAGCTATTCCCTTGATGACACTTGAGCCAAAATTTTGTTTAAGGTAGACCCAACAATTCCAAAGACTTTGAATAAGAAAGGTCCTTTAGTATCAAAACGTGTTACTAAAATGATTAATAGTAAATCAAAGCAATGCTAGACTATATGAGTAGCAAGCTAAGACTCAAAAAATGCATTCTTCAAAAGAGTGCAAACAAATCTCCAAAGAAAGTAACTTTGATGATCTAACTGATCCACATTAGGAGTAGATTCTTAATGTCAAGCAAATTAACAATTCCTTCCACTTCAATTGAAAAAGTTCAGAGAGCACGTAAATGATTTTATAAATATGAATCTTGAAAGTAATGATTTAATGAAAAGTACAATGGTGAAAGGTATAGCACCCATGGAAACCTCCAAAACGCACACAAGCAGGGGTTGAATGCCTAGCACCTAGTAGAAATGATAGTGTTCAATGGCTTGATAATGGTAGGAATGGGGGAGGGATGGCCCTAAGGTAGGATGAGAAGATTGATTTGAACTGTAGTCGACCTTGCCGCAAGGAGCATGGCCCTTGCCACTATTGACATTGTCCATCGAGAGCAGTTGAAGGCCAATGAATCCCTCGAAGGGAGTTGGTTTTAAAATCTTATCATAACCAGATGCCAACAACCAAGAGGACTTACTCATCCCCCTCAAGGGAGGCAAATGATTCACTTTCTTAAGCTAGCACTGCTCAAATAAAATGTGAT
>MU263805.1:0-30000 GCA_020310875.1 Ceratopteris richardii | reverse complement strand
CTCCAAGTGAAGGGTAATTGATGCACTTTGTGCCAAAGGCTGTGCATGAATTCCCAATACTTTTTGGCATGGGGATAAGAACGAAAAAGATGGACAATATCTTCACTATCAAAATAGAGGGGACATCGAGAAGATGTATGAAGAATTTTATTGGCTCTATATCTCGCCACATTGAGTTATGGATTATAAAACACTACAAAAATGCCTCCTTTTGATCATTGCTCTAGAACAAAATCGAGTGCAGTCTATACCTCCACTATCTATTACTCTAGTGAAATTTTTGGGCTATATTCAACTTGAGGTAAAGGTTGTGATTAGAAGGAAAGTAGGCATGTATCTTTTCATAACAAGGATGTGGTATTTGCTTCAATCCATCCAATGCCATTTTCAACCTGCACACTTTGTTTTCATGCCCTTTCTACACAAAATGATGGGGCTGAAATATATATGCTTCTTCATGTAAATCACCTTCAAAATATGCAATTTAAATGTCCAAATCATGTACATTCCAAGTATGATGAGTTTCAAGTGCACAAAGCTATGAATGGTGGTCATTCGACATGTGATAGCAAAGGTCTCATCAAAATCAATACCTTTCTCTTGAGCATAACCTTTGCAAGAAGCCCAACCTTATACCTATGAACTATTCCATCAGGCTTATGTTTGAGCTTGTATACCCATTTAGTGACAATGGCCTTTCTGCCTGGAGGAAAATCACATAAAGACCAAGTACCATTCTTCATAATAGCATCATATTTTGATTGCATAGAAACCATTCACTTTCTTAATTTTGTGATTCATCACAAGAAACACACTCATTCTGATCATAAATACTAGAGAAAACCATTGCATAACAATCTGATGCAAAGAAAGCGCTGTGGGAGCTTGAACAATATGATATGGAAAAGGTGCATCTAACTTGCTATCTTTCAAAGTTTTCCTTAGCCATCTAGGCATAGTTTTTGCCTCTTTTGTGTCAGCATCAACAAATTCATCATGTAAATCTGCATGAGAAATGAAATGATCTCCATCATCATTTGGAACCTATAAAGTTTGAGAAATTGCCTCCTTCGGACTAGCACTAGACTGTACACTTGTAGGTAATGAAGTGTCAACACTGTTGGTGCAAGTCAATCACCAATTGATGTTTTGAATGTAGGATTGAAGTCAAAGATTGAAGAAAAGATTAGCCTATGAAGCTTGAAGATAGTGCACATTCAAGAAATGAAGACTTGTATACATATGTACATTGAACTTATAATTAGCACGCATATACCTTTAGTTTTGATCATGACCTTGTACATATGCACCTATATATACAAGAAGAATGTTGGGATATGTATGAGAGAGTATGAAAGTTGATGTATTAGTCATTTAGATGATTGAGAAGTGAAGTAGATATCTCTCATCAATAGATGTAAACTTTTTTGGAATAGAAGAAAAGTTGCGCCCGATATTTCTCTGAGTTCTCCTTCTGTGCTTGATCATTTCAAGAATCCTTTTGTAGACATTTAAGTCCATAGTTAATCCATCTATGGCTAATATTTGAGAGCC
Organism: Ceratopteris richardii; assembly: GCA_020310875.1. Lineage (NCBI taxonomy): Eukaryota > Viridiplantae > Streptophyta > Polypodiopsida > Polypodiales > Pteridaceae > Ceratopteris > Ceratopteris richardii. The sequence goes on along the minus strand of MU263805.1, from coordinate 28,446 downwards.
TAGTTGAAAACAAGCTGAGAGAATTATGAGTAGGAACATTTGTATGTGTAAAAGTGTTGAGTCTCTTCTGAAACAAGTGCAATTTCAATGATCAAAGAATTGATCAGTTCTCAGTGCACAATGTAAAGTTTTGCACAAATGACGAGCCAAAATCTAATTTGGAAGGTAAGCCATTTATGGCTAAAAGAATTTTCTTAAATGGGTTCTAATTTGGGAGAACTGTGTGTTAGAAGTTGTAGGTGTCAGAATCAATTATATTGAAGAACAGTTTCAGACATAGGTGAACTGTTTGATTCATTTCTCAAGATTCACTGAGTCTTTTGAAGTGATTTAACTTGGAAAAGGTGCGCAAATATTAGAAAACATCTTGTGCAAAGTTTTATAAAAAACTTTACACATTTGATTATTCAATGAATGAGTTATGTGCAGTAGGCTTTCTGAGTAGTGACTCTCTTCACGGTTAGTTCAAGATTTTGATAATCTAGTATTGATCCTCCAAATTGGTAAAGGTTTTGAGTTTTTCTTGATATAGAGGTGCCCTAACATCAAGGATAGCTTGTTCTTTTGGAGATGAATTCTCTCCATTAGTGGTATCAGAGCAGGAATCATCAAAATAGAAGAAAGAAGGACCCCGATTGCTGCAGTCATACAAAAATCAACACTTGAAGGTTCAGAAGGTGAAAGTTTGAAGTGAAAGCTTGAGAAGGAGGCAAGAAGCTATCAAGAAAATCAAAAGGAACTTCATTCAAAGTAAAGGTACACTTATTCCTCATAAAGGTTGAAGAATTTAATACACAGGTGAAGAAAGGATGGGAGATTCTCTTGAAATCGAGAAATTGGATAGAGAAAACTATCCAGCATGGTCAATGAGGATGGAAGCTCATCTCATGAGTAAAGATTTGATAGGTTACATTACATGAGAAGAAGAAAAACCACAATTCAGAGATCCTAGTGTTCCAACTAGGGATCAACTTTCAGATTTGAAGACTTGGATGAAGAAGGATGCTCAAGCAAGGAGCATTATCTATATGGGAGTCAATGACTACTTGCTACCTCATATTAGAGGTCTTGAAAGTGCAAGTGATATATGTAATGCTTTGGAGGAGCATTTCCAAAACACTACAAAGTCAAGGAAAGCATCTTTGTGGGCAGAGTTTACCACATTCAAGAAGAAGCCTCTCAATCCATTTCTGATTATGTAACAAGGATGAAGGACATTGCATATGCATTAGGAGCAGTTGATGAAGGATGAAGGACATTGCAGATGCATTAGGAGCAGTTGATGAAGATATAGAGGAGGATAAATTAGTAAGGTAAATCCTCACAGGTTTGAGAGAAGATGAGAAATGGAAGCCATTCATTTTGTCTACTGAATTGTCACTAGATCATTTCACTCCTGATTTAAATCAGTTGCTAGGACACATGCTAACTTTTGAGTAGGATGTTAAAGGTGATGGTGATAAGAGTTCAGGTCAAGCAATGTTCTCAAAGGATAAGAAGAAGAATAGCAAAGGCAAGCAACAAGTAAATGAAGATGAAGGTACAACTAGCCAAGCCAACTTCCTAAAAGGAAGAGGAGGTGTCAAAGGTAGAGGAAGAGGTAGAACCAATAAAGATGGAGCCAAAGTTTTTTGGATTTGTGGTAAGACAAATCACTTAGCTCATGATTGTTGGCATAATAATCAGAATAATGGAGGATATAATTAGAACTTTAATTCAAGAGGAAGAGGTGGCAGAAGTCAAAGAGGTAATTTCAGAGGTAGAGGTTACTTTAGAAGAAATGCAGGTAGAGGTTTCCAAAGTCAATCCTACAACAATACCTACTACACTTATGCTTCAGATTAGAAGGAGGATTCAACCTTGATTATAAATGCAACTTGTGAAAGACAAATTGAAGATCAAAGAGTCTTCTACATTGACTCAGGGTGTAGCAATCATCTGAGTGGTAACATAGCCTTGGTGACTGATTTGGAGAATAAGGTAACTAACCATGTAGTTCAAACACGTGATAATACAAAGCACAATGTGAAGTCAATTGGATCAGTGAAGGCCAAGGATGGAAGTATTCTTTTGAGTAAGGTCTTGTATGTTCTTACAATTCCAAAGAATCTGATAAGTGTAGGGAAAATTGTTGAAAAAGGTTATGAAGTAAGGTTTACTAATCATGTAGTTTTTGTGGAAGACCCTAGTAATGGGTATAAACAAATTGTTTCAGGGAAGAAAGAAGGAAGACTTTTCACATTAAAGATTCAAGGTAATGTTGGTCATGCTTTGTTCACATTGGAGGACATAAGACTTCTGAGTTAGATCTTTGGCATAAGAGGCTTGGACATTTCAATGAAAGAGGTATTACGGATATGGTCAACAATGGTTCAGTGCTTGGATTGCCTAATGTTGCAGGTCAACATATGACATACAGATGTGAGGCATGTCAATTAGGTAAGGCTCATAAGCAATTTTACTCTAAGCATGGTTTCATGTATTTAGAGAAGCTTGAATTGGTATACATAGATATGGGGGGACCATCAAAGGATTTCAGTATAAATGGTTCAAGATATTATGTGATTTATGTTGATGATGCTACCAAGTGGATCACTATCTATGTGATCAAAGATAAATCAGAGGTATTTAATACATTCAAACATTATCATGTGTATGCAGAAAGAATCACAGGTCAAAAGTTGAAGAGACTAAGGTCAGATGGAGGGGGAGAGTATTTTTGTAATGAGTTTGGTGATTACTTATGGAATGCAGGTATAAAAAGGGAAGTTACTTGCAGGTATTCTCCTCAACAAAATGGTGTAGCAGAAAGAAGGAATAGAACTCTTGTTGAGTTTGCAAGATCCATTATGAAGGAGAAAAATTATCCAAATTATTTGTGGGCTAAGGCTATAAATATAGCTACATATTTTTTCAATAGATTACCATGTAAAGCTTTGCAGGGTATGACACCATATGAGGCATAGTGGGGTAAGAGGCCTACCTTAGATCATTGCAAAGTATTTGGATGTTTAGCTTATGCATATGTGCTATCTCAGTTGAGGCAAAAATTGGAACCTAAATCTGAAAAGTTTGTGTTTATTGGATATGATGACAAGCAGATGGATTATAGGTTGTGGAGTCCATCCACAAAGAAATTCCTTGTATCAAAGGATGTTACATTTGATGAGAAAGGTACTTGGTTTGCAGGTACAATCAATAGTCATGTAGGTGATGAAGAAATTGTGCATCAAAAGAAGGGTAAATCAAAGGTTCAGATATTTGATGAAGAAGAGAACAATTAAGTACAAGTTGAAGTTGAAGAAGTGCCAAGATTTGATCCATAATGTGATGAACCAGAAACTTCAAGAAGTGGAGAACTCAGAAGGTCATCAAGACACAAATGGCAACCTACAAGGTATAGCTATGACACTTCCTTTTTGACTACTAAAGACTATGCTTACATGGTGAAAGCAGATGAAGACCCTTCTACATATGAAGAGGCAAAAAGGTAATGAAAATTGGGAGAAAGCTATGCAGGAAGAGTATGATGCATTGATGGAGAATGAGACATGGATTTGGTTCCTAAACCAAATAGTCAAAAGATCATTGGATGCAAATGGGTCTACAAGACAAAGAGGTATGTAGATGGAAGTGTGTCTAGGTATAAAGCAAGGCTTGTTGTGAAACGGGATGCTCAGACATATGGTATAGACTATGATGAGACCTATATTCCTATGGCAAAGATGACAACTATCAGGACACTCATAGCCATCGTTGCATGTAAAGGTTGGAGACTATGTCAATTAGATATGAAAAATGCTTTTCTAAATGGTTATATTTCAGATGATGTTTTCATGGAACAACCACAAGGGTTCAAAGATAGAAGGTTTCTAGATTATGTATGTAATCTCAAGAGAGCTTTGTATGGCTTGAAGCAGGCCCCAAGGGCATGTAATTATAGACTTGTGAAGTTCTTGAAGGAACTTGGTTTTCAAGTATCTAAAGCAGATAGTAGCTTGCTTGTCAAAGCAAGTTGTGATGGGTTTATTTACATGTGCATATATGTTGATGACATAATTCTTACAGGTACAAATGAGAAGGAAATTCAAAGCCTCAAGAAACAAATGGAGAAAGAGTTCAAGATCAATGACTTGGGAGATTTGTCATATTTTTTGGGCATGGAGATTTCATATACTGAACATGGAGTATATGTAACTCAAGAAAGGTATTTGAAGAACTTGTTGATCAAGTTTAAAATGGATGATTGCAGGGTAGTCCCTACTCCAATGGAGGTGAATCACAAATTGAGCAGATATGGAGGAGAAGAATTCAAAGATATGAAACTATATCAAAGTCTGGTTGGTAGTCTTATCTGTGCTACATTAACTAGGCCTGATTTATCATATGCAGTTGGAGTGTTGTCTCAATTCATGCATTGTCCTAGGAAAGAACATTGGGTTGTTGCATGACAAAGAGTGTTGAGGTACATTAAGGGTACACTCAAAGAAGGTTTGTATTATGGTTTTAAATCAGATACAAACATCAAGATATATAGTGATAGAGATTGGGCAGGTAATCCTCATGATAGAAGATCAACATATGGATACTTGTGTTATGTGGGAGATAAGTTAATCTCTTGTTCTAAAAAGCAACACACAGTTGCTTTATCATCTACAGAGGCAAAGTATAAAGGTATGGTTGAAGCTGCAAAGGAAGTCATATGGCTAAAGACTCTTATGAAGATTTTTGACATCATTCAGAGTACACCCACTATTCATGGAGATAACATGAGTTCATTGTATCTAGCTGCTAACCCCGTTTTTCATGCCAGGACTAAACACGTTTAGATTCAGTATCATTTTCTACTAGAGAAGGTGATTGATAAGGAGATTGAAGTCATACATACTTCAAAAAAAATCAGATTGCAAATATGTTGACCAAAAGCTTGGATGGACCAAAGCTACAAAGATTTAAAGACATGGTAGGTATAAAGAAGATATGGAAAACCTCAATTGACGATTGAGGGGGCGCTGTTGGTGCAAGACAATCACCAATTGATGTTTTGAATGAAGGATTGAAGTCAACGATTGAAGAAAAGATTAGCCTATGAAGCTTGAAGATAGTGCGCATTCAGGAAATGAAGACTTGTATACATATGTACATTGAACTTATAATTAGCACAAATATACCTTTAGTTTTGATCATGAACTTGTACATATGCACCTATATATACAAGAAGAATGTCGGGATATGTATGAGAGAGCATGAAAGTTGATGTATTAGTCATTTAGATGATTGAGAAGTGAAGAAGATATCTCTCATCAACAAATGTAAATTTTTCTGGAATAGAAAAGTTGCACCCAATATTTCTCTGAGTTCTCCTTCTGTGCTTGATCATTTCAAGAATCCTTTTGTAGATATTTAATTCTATAGTTAATCCATCTATGGATAAGATTTGAGAGCTTAATTGTAAACAGGCTGAGAGAATAATGAGTAGGAACATTTGTATGTGTAAAAGTGTTGAGTCTCTTTGAAACAGGTGCAATTTCGATGATCAAAGAATTGATCAGTTCTCAGTCTAGCGTGTAAATTTTTGCACAAATGAGGAGTCAAAATCTAAGTCGGAAGGTAAGCCATCTATGGTTAAAAGCATTTGCTTAAGCCGGTTCTAGTTTGGGAGAATCCTGTGTTAGAAGTTGCAGGTGTCAAAATCGATTATATTGAAGAAGAGTTTTCAGACATAGGTGAACTGTTTGATTCATTTCTCAAGATTCACTGAGTCTTTTGAAGTGCTTTAACTTGGAGAAGGTGCGTAAACATTAGGAAACATCTTGTGCAAAGTTTTACAAAAAACTTTACACATTTGATCAGTCAATGAGTGAGTTATGTGCAGCAGACTTTCTGAGTAGTGACTCTCTTCACAGTTAGTTCAAGATTTTGATAATCTAGTATTGATCCTCCAAATTGGTAAATGTTTTGATTTGTTCTTGATATAGAGGTGCTCTAACATCAAGTATAGCTGGTTGTTTTGGAGATTAATTCTCTCCATCAAACACATCCTTTGAGCTAACTGATATCTCCTTCGTACATGAAAGTAAGGCTGAATTACATCTTCCACAAAAGTAACATCACACCTAACCAATGCATTTAGTATTTTAATGATACAAACTATAGCCTTTGCTTCCAAAACTATCTGCAACAAAAATACATTGCCCCGCTTTATCATTCAATTTTCTCTATTGTTGTTCAAGGAATAATGCATATGGCAGACAACAAAAAAGAAGCAGATGAGCAACAAATGGCTTGTGATTATACCAAGCCTCATATGTAGTGATAGACGACAATGCTTGGGTGCGACACCTGTTAAATACACATGCTTCACACACAACTATTGGAGTTTATTGACCTCCGAAATGTTGGTAGTGTTGATATATTTAGGTAGTGATGTGTGTGAACACTCTAGGACCGTCGGGGCACTTTTTTCCCTCTTTAGGAGGTTTTTTCCCCCCGGCTTGTATATACGCCTATTTCCCTAATGGGCTACTTATCTTTGTACATTCTCTAGTAATACATTCAGTATTGTGTGTTGTGCTCCAAGCTTGTTCTTCTTCCTTGTGCTATTCGTGTGCTTCCGCAGACGTCTAACTCCAACAATAGGAATATATGTCTTCTGATTTTAATGCATTTCTGGCTGAACGTGGGATAAAACACCAGTGTACAGTGCCGTATACACCTCAACAGAATGGAGTTTCTCAACGAAAGAACATGTCACTCATGGAGATGGAGAGGTTTATGGTCAAGAGTCAGGCTTTACCACATAGTTTCTGGCTTGAGGCTATCATGTGTGCAGCATATGTACTGAACAAGTGTCCCACTAAAGCGCTGCAGTCTATCACTCCATATGAGGCTTGGCATGACCGCAAGGCATCTGTTGCTCATCTGCGTGTTTTTGGTTGTTTGGCATATGCATTAGCGCTTGAACAACATCGTAGAAAATTGGATGATAAAGTAGTAAAATGTATTTTTGTTGGGTACAATTCTGAAAGTAAAGGCTATCGTCTGTATCATCCACAAACTAAATGCATTCTTGTTAGCCGTGATGTTGTTTTTGTGGAAGATGCTATTCAGCCATTGCTTTCATGTACTAAGGAGACTTCTGTTAGCTCCAAAGACATGTATGATACTTTGCTGCCTCTTTTTACAGGTGGACAGTCTAGTGCTGGTCACAATGAGGCAACTTCTCAGCCTTTGTAAGTTTCATGTGATGATGTAGATAATTCCATTTCTGATGCAGATGTACATGATGCACTTATTAATGAGAGAGCTGATATTGAGTAGGCAAGAATTATGCCAAAATGTCTGGTGTAGACTGCGTGACAGTAAATTAGATGCACCTCTGTCATATCGTACTCGATCAGGCTCTCATAGTGCCTCTTCTGCATCAGATTGCTATGCTATGGTTGCATCTAGTCTCTGTGACGAGAATGAGCCTGTTTCGTTTGATGAAGCACAAAATTCAAAGAATTGGATGGCTGCTATGCAATCTGAATATGATGCAATAATGAAGAATGGTACTTGGTCTTTATGTGACTTGCCTCCTGGCAAGAAGGCCATTGGCACTAAGTGGGTATACAAGCTGAAGCGTAAACCTGATGGTACAGTTGACATGTATAAGGCTATGCTTGTTGCAAAGGGTTATGCGCAGGAAAGAGGCATTGATTTTTGATGAGACCTTTGCACCTACATGCTGTATGACTACTGTTCGGAGCATTTGTGCACTTGCAGCCCATCATGGTTGGAATGTACATCAGTTGGACATTAAAATAACATTTTTGAATAGTGACTTGCATGAAGAAGTGTATGTTTTTCAGCCCCGTGGCTTTGTGCAAAAAGGGCATGAAAACCAGGTGTGCAGGTTAAAGAAGGCATTATATGGTTTAAAGCTAGCACCACGTGCTTGGTATGAAAGATACATGCCTATCTGATTGCACATGGTTTTGAGAACAGTCCAACTGAAAGCACCTTATATGTTAAGCATGCTAATGATGTGCTTCTGATCATTGTTGTCTATGTTGACGACATGCTGCTCACTGGACCTATTGAGAAGCATATTGCTGATTTTAAAGCTGATTTGCATGCCTCATTTGAGATGTCTGATTTGGGGCATTTTCATCACTATTTGAGCATTCGGTTTATGCAAGTTGATGGTGGAATGGCTTTGTGTCAAACGAAATATATTGACACATTATTGCAGTGTTTTGGCCTTGAAGACTGTAAGACTATTGCCACTCCTATGGAGACAGGTTTACGATTGAGTCTTCATGATGGTGGAGATGCATTTGATGCTGTTCTCTATCAGCTGGCTATTGGATGTTTGATTTACTTATGCATTACTCGGCCAGATATTCAGTTTGCTGTCTCACAGATGAGCAAGTTTATGCATTGCCCAAGAGTTAAGCATTGGTAGGCGGTTAAGTGCATCTTTTGCTACTTGAGTGGTACTCGGGTACTTGGGTTGTTTTATGCGAAGGGGGGATCACTACCACCAGATTTTCATGCTTTTTTGACTCTGATTGGGCTGGTTGCTATGACACTCGTGTGTCCACTAGTGGCTTTTGCTTCATGCTTGATAGCTCATGTATATCTTGGTTGAGCAAGAAGGAGCCTACTGTGGCCACTTCTAGTTGTTAGGCTGAGTATAGGGCAGCTTTCACAACTACTATTGAGTGTGTGTGGCTCAGAAGCCTTATGGTTGATTTGGGTGTTGGTCAGTCTTCTGCCACCACCATCTTCACTGACAGTCAGAGCGCATTGGCAGTTGCGAGGAACCTTGTGTTCCATGCTCGCACTAAGCACATTGAGGTGCATTATCATTATGTTAGGGAGAGGTTCTCTGCTGGGGAGATCAGCTTGGCATATGTGCCCACATAGGAGAACATTGCAGAACTTTTCACGAAGGCTCTGCCTAGGGAGAAGTTTGAAGCTTTCCGCAAAGCTTTGAGCTTACTTCCTTTTGCGGAGTGATTTCCACATAGCTTGGCACTTCCTTATACATGAGTGCCAGCTACTTGTTCACCGCATCACTCCCAAGGGGGATTTGTTGATATATTTAGGTAGTGATGTGTGTGAACACCCTAGGACCGTCGGGGCACTTTTTTCCCTCTTTAGGAGGTTTTTTTCCCCCGGCTTGTATATACACCTATTGCCCTAATGGGCTACTTATCTTTGTACATTCTTTAGTAATACATTCAGTATTGTGTGTTGTGCTCCAAGCTTCTTCTTCTTCCTTGTGCTATTCGTGTGCTTCCGCAAACATCTAACTCCAACAGGTAGTAAGTAGGGAGAACCCTCTCGGATATAGTTGACCTTCTCACAAATGTACATGTAGAAAACTAGATTTCCTTGCAAAGTTTTTGACTCTTTATTTAGTTGGAATTTTTCAAAACTCTTTGATACACATATACTAGAAACCAAAAGAGTTAAAATGAGCTATGTAACACTCAAAAATGGATAAATGTACAAGGAGATATGAAATCTAAAAATTTCAAGTTTAATGGAGACCTTGAACTAAAGATAAACCTGTGAACACACACTACTTGCATGGGCCATTGCTCTCAGCACACAACTCCAATGAATATGAAAAGTTATAAAATGCTAGTAGAGATAACAAGCTTTCAAATTAACCATACAAAACTTGATTCGGGTATGTAATGTATATGAAGAGAATTGATGAAGACATAAAGTATATAAAGAGAATTGATGAAGACATAAGTGAAGAAAGGAAGAGCAAAGAGGTTATTAAGCTTGGACAAACAAAATCATGCCTATATGAAGGGAGAAATTCACACATGTAACATATAGTTATAATTTGGATCCAGAATAGTTCAAGAAGATTCAAATTTATGAGTTTTAGTAGTAAAGGCATAAATTCAGAATGTGTTTAAGTCAATTAGAAGCATAAACATGTAGTGAGGAGAATCATTTACTCGATTTTAAGTCCTAGACTTTTGTATAGGTAGTCAAGATATTCTGGGTGAGAGGCTATGAAGACCTTCAAAATTAGAGACATTTTTTTATGGTTATGAGTAGAAGGAAGCCAAAAAACTTCATGAACACCTTCCTTAATATTAAATCAATCTATATGTAGAATAAAATGATTCGATTCTTAATGTGTGAAGATATCAAAGTCATGTTGTAACTGTATATATGACAATTGATAGTTACAAGGATAGGTGCAAATTTTTAATGTGTGAAGATATCAAAGTCATGATCACTCAAGCCACATATCCAACGTCTCTTCTTGTTATTATTCTGATTTTCTCTACCTCTTCTATTTCCTCTACCTTTAACTATGTCATTGCCTCTTCCTTTGACATAATTGGCTCGTGAGGTTCATTCTTCATCTTCCTTTTCTTTGGCTTTAACTCCTTTTTTCTTATTCTTTTCATACATAGTAGAACTTTATCCTTTGCCTCCATCTCACTTCAAGTCTTGCTCAAATCTGAGCATCAATCCAAGCAAGTGTTTTAGATCTATTAGACAATGATTTAATGAAATTTCAATTAATAATACAAAGGGTTTCCACCTTTCATCTCCTCTCAAACCTCTAAGTAATTATGCAATCAATCTATGATCTTCAATGTTCATTTATAGATCCAAGGCTATCAGCAAACGAGGTACATGTTGAGGTAAACCCATATCACAAGCAAGATGAGAAAGCCACAATGCTTCCTTACATGCCTCACTTGCTACAACATACTCTCCTTCTATGGTGGAAACAACTATACATTCTTGAAGAGGAGTTCTCCAAGAGATAGCACCTCCAGAAAAATGTACCTTGATGTAGACTTACGATTGTCTACACAACCAGCATAGTCAGAATCTGTGTAACCAATAACGGATGATTTCCATCTACCTAAGCATATACACTTTTCCATAGTGCCACTTAGATATCTCAAAATCATCTTGACTACTTCCCAATGTTTCTTGCCAAGATTAGACACATATTTGCTCACAACTCCCACTGCAAATGCAATGTCTGGTCTCGTAGCTACCATGGCATACATGAGACTACTAATAGCAGACTGATAGGAATTTTGGTAATGAATTCCTTTTCCTCATTTGATTTGGGGGAATCATCCGTGCTCAATTTCACATATGTGGGTAAAGGTGTACTCAATCCCTTTCCACCCTGCATATTGAACTTGTGAAGTACTTTGGATATGTACTCACTTTGAGACAAGTATATGCATCTTTTAGTCCTATCACGAGCAATGCGCATGCCAAGAATATGTTTGGCATCCCCCAAATCCTATAGATCAAATGTCTAACTAAACTTCTCAACATAAAGTATCAAGCATATCAAGCTGCCATGCGAGCATCTCTTTGTGTAGAGACAATGATCCTCATTGCTTCGAGAATAGCCTTGAAACTTCATAAAAGCTCAAACTTTTGGTACCATTGTCTAGGGGACTCTTTAACTCCATACAAGCTCTTCTTGAGCTTACAAACTAGACTTTCCTTGCCAGGCTCTACATAGCCCTCTGGTTGTTCCATATAGATCTCATCTGTAAGATACTCCATGCAAAAAAGCAATTTTCACATCCATTTGAACTAGCTCTAAGTCCTTCATTGCAATGAATCCAAGCAACATGCAAAGGGTAGTCATCTTGACCATTGGAGAGACGATTTCCTCGAAATCAACCCCATGTTGTTGCTTAAAACCCTTTGCAACAAGTCATGCTTTATACTTTGGAGGAAGCACTATTTGATGTGAATTTCAACTTATATACCCATTTACATAGTAAAGATTTCCTTCCATTTGGCAAAGGTACTAACTCCCAAGTACCATTCTTGTGAATAGAATCCAACTCACTCTTCATGGCACGCTCCCACTTGACATGATCCTCTGTTTGCATAGCCTGTTTGTAGCAAGAAGGCTCACTGGCATTTGCTAGCATAACAAAATCTAAACCTGGAACATATCTATTAGGTGGATGTGAGACACGTGTAGAGCATCTCAATGGTTGCTGAACAGGAACATATGCAGACTGATATGATCGAACGTTCTCTTGAACATCCCTATGTGCAACATTTGTATGCATGCTTACTGGAAGACTAGTATCCTCAAACACCACTCTTCTCACTTCAACCTCCTTAATGGGTTGTTTATGCATCTTAGAATCATTAAAAATGACATCACTACTTCTAATCACTAATCGTGTTTAGGATCCCATAAGCGATATCCAAATTGTACTTCTCGACCATATCCAAGAAAAATGCATTTCTTTGAACATATCCAAATTGTCTAAGACTCTTGGGTATATGAACATATGCTTCACACCCAAAAACTCGAAGGTGATCATAATATGGTGGCTTCCCTTTGATGCCGTCTTTTTTTCATATGCCAAAGTATCCTCTACAAAATGAGCATATGGCCAGTGTCAAAATATCATAAAACTACAAGTATTGACATGTTTTCCTGCATAGTGAATCACTGACTCCATTGCATATAATCAGTTACCCAATAGAAGCCAACTAGGCTTATCGAGCATCTATGAACAACTATCATACATCTCTTATGGTGATACTGGTAAGTCTTCCACCTACATCACTGAAGATACCCCAACATCTAGGTATCTCCCAGTTAAGAAAACCTCACCACGACCCTCTTTATCAAACGTAAAAGGCTTTATGCAAAAACATAACCACTATATCAATGACCACATGGATGTACACAAGCCGTATCCGCAGAAGCGTACATGGTATGTATGTGCTCAATATATGTAATACAATGACACTAAAAGGCTGAATGCATAGCCCAAAAACTAGCCAACAACACTTGCAAGTGTCTATCAATTCTGATGTTTTAGGCTCAAAAAACTGCATAAATTTGCAGTGGCTACTCCCACCAAAACTGAAAACTTTTCGAGAAACATGTAGTTTTACGGGTATGGATGAAAACACAGTCCCAAAGGTTGATATTTATTATCGGAGATGTACAAAGAACACTCTTCTTGATGTTCTTGGACTTGTGTGAAGAGAACTCTTTGTGAAAATACTCCAAAATGGCTCCAAAAGACACCCCCAAAATGCTTCAAAAACAGGCTTTGCAAGCAAAGAATGAAGCTTTGAGGGACCAAAACATGTTCAAGGTAATGTTAACCTTAGTCTTTCCCCTTCTTCAAACACCACAAGAGTGTAGCTTAGTGGCAAGAGATTGCCACGGTTAAGCGAGCTTTGGGGGGAACAATACTGTGATGGGTGACGTGAGAAGTATCACGAACCTCTATCTTCCTTGATCATTGAGGTCCTCCCTTGCACGCAGTCAACGGTGCCAATGGTGACTTCAGTGACTCAGATGACAATGTATGCCAAGGTCTAAAAATTGGTCGTCACCTTAGTTGTAAGCCTTGGAGAAAGCTAGGGGGGGGGGGTGCTCGCTTCGCTCGCACAAAAGGAAGACAGCTTTTACATCGAACTACTCTGATACCAGTGAAGTAATTCGATGGCGATGCACTATGATGTGCTCTTCTTTTCAAGAGCTCCATGAGGATATCCTCGGAGTACAAAATTGAGATCCTAAGGCCGCACACAATACTCCGCACAGAGGCTGCAGAATACGCACAAAAACACAGTACTCAGGGAGCACGAAGACAGAATTCTTAGGTCTTACACATGAGGTCCAACTTATAGTCTATTTTGGATGTAGAGAAGAATGAGTTAGTATTGGTGTGATTGTGACTAGTATGCTTGAGATGCAAAGCTTTTGATGGTTGTATACACTAACACTTATAATTGCGATCTTTAAAAGCATGATTTTTCCATGAGTGTTCTATCTCACAATTTTTTGTGCAATGTTAATTATTGTCTCTCATAAGTGTAGTGTTCATAATATCAATTCTTAAAATATAATTGAGTTGAAAAACTTTGATTTTAAAAGACCTCAACACATGGAGAAACTTTAGTTTCTCTTTTAAATCACAAAGTTCCTCATATCGCTTCAATCATAAGAGACTTGGGAGTAAAGTAATCAAATATCTATTGGAGTAAATAAACTTACAGTTCCCTTATACTTATTGAAAAGGTTTAATATGAAAGATGTATAATGGGCATATTCTTCATAAATGTATCCTTTCTTGCAAAAAAGAAAAAATCCAAATATTCATATGATACTTCCATTGGGACTTACTTAAATAATCAATTTAGGAAGGGAAGCAATACTCCAATAAGAATTGGGTATCCATCCAAAGTATTGCAAAGGTGAATTAGAGAAGTAAAGATGGTTGAAGAGTTGAGGCTCCATCTCTGCCTATGGTTGTCATCGCCTCCATGTCAATCTTGATTTTTCAAATCATCGCCAAGGTTCCATCTCAGGCGAGTTGTAGTTGTTGTAGGTTGGGGACTTGAGGCACTTTTTAGTTGTGTGTCTATTGTGCTGTGAGTTCTCTATTGTGTTTGTCATGATGTGCCTTGATTGTGCCAAGTTGGCATTCTCTATCATGATTGGTGTGTTCTCTATTCATCATGATAGCCACTTGGGTTCCTCATAAGCATTCAATGCACATGATTTAAGACTCAATTATATTTAATGACATTTGGAGTTTACTTTACTTGGAATTGATTGCATGATATTTAGAGTAGGGGGCCATCTCTTCCATCCTTTATGTCTGCACTTGAGGCTCCTTGAATGAAGATGAATGCCATGATGCGTAGAAGGCCATTCTCTTTGTCAATTCTATACTCATATCATAGTGGATCATCTTGCTTGACAACTTCCTTGACTGTGCCCTTCTTGTTTTTGTGCCAAGTTTTTTGAAGTTTGTTGATTTATGGCTCCATACTTGTTCTAGTCTTTCGCCCACAGTTCTAGTCTGTCACACCATCTTTGACCGGGGGTCTTTTGCAACTCTTGTGTCTATCATGACAACGTGTTCCACATGGGCCCTATCTTGATGGGATGAAGTAGGACTTTTAAGTCTAGTTTCACTCATGGGCTAGTGGTTGTCTTGAAATTGATAGGTAGGGGTCAAAGATGTATAGAATGTGGTTCCATTCTTCATAGAAGGTAGATACCACAAGCGACACAACAGAGACTTGTCCATATAATGTAAAGACTTAGAATAGACTAGCTCTGAATGTTGTTCTGCAAGAATAGGGGCAACCAACGACTAGCTATGTACCAGCACACTTCAGAAATACAACTTATCCTAATTATTTCAATTATAGGGCCAGACACATAGGAAATTTTAATTGAACTTGATGGAATTAGGGCCAAGCCGGTAATAGTACATGTTTACCTCCACCACATTGCCATTTCTTTGGAGATATTGGGCATATTCATAGACACTATAATGATGCACAAGAATATGATAAAAGAAAGAAAGAAAGGCCAAGTTCAATGGCAAATGTGGTTCACATTTCCATAGTAGATACACAGACAACGGTGGTACAGACCCGCTCCGGCAGGACACTTCACTCGACAACAAAAATCTTTCAACCAGGTGTAAAAGGACAATAACATAAATTTGCCAAGGCATCCAGATGTTCTAGATATGAACCACTAGTCTTTTCGGTTCCAATACTAGTTACTAGACAAAGAGTTGACCAATTAGAGAAATCCTCACTAGACCCGACCATAGTATAGTTAGCAATCCCACTAGAAATAGTAATAGAATTGGCTAGGTCAAGTGTAGCATCAGACATTTTATCTAAAGCATCGATAACCATATCCTTGGGACAACTCATAACTTTAGTACCAGGTATTCGATAGCAATTTCAACAGCAGATTGATCCCAGCTTGATTTGAAGTTGACACTACGGTAGATCATGCTATACCCTTAATCACTCTGTGGTTCAAAAATCATAAGATTTCTCTAGTATTAATTGATGGAGGGTCAAGAGTGAACATTGCCATGATGGCACTCTGTAAAAAGCTGAGATGAGCCATATTGAACCTTTTAACATTTTTGTGCATATGGCCGATCAATCCCAAGTCCATCCGATCAATCCCAGTGAGTCGTATTTAAATTGACCTTCATAGTAATGGACCTGCCCATATCGAGCTTGGATTATAATTTATTATTCGGTAGACCTTGGCTGAAGCAAGCCAAGGTGTTACAAGATTGTTCTTCACAAGAACTTATTTTAAAGTTAATCACCAAAAATATGTGGTTCCCCTCGATGTTATGAAGCCTTGTGAACTTCACATGTGGCCTTATGTCGCAGAACCAATGCATATGCTAGAGGGTTTGTTTGACGATAAGGAGGAAGCATTTTTAACTGCTTATCAGGATTTTTTGTCCTTGGGAACAATCGATCTACAACACGTGCTAGAGAATTGGTATCTAATGACCTGCATAGTGTAGCTACTCATGGATGATGCTAATAATGAAACTGAGGATTTCTTAGACTCTATAGATATGAGACACTTATCGCAATCCCTGGATGATTTCTCTATGTCCCGATAGTCTATGTACCGAAAGATGAATTAGTAACTTGTAACTTAGGAGATGAAGCTAACCCGCACCCAATAAAGATCAAAGCCGGACTGAATCCTACATTATAAGAGGATTTTCTCGCCCTACTAAAAGAATTTACTGACATTTTTGCTTGGGATTATCGTGATATGAAGGGCTTGGATCCTTCTATCTACCAGTAGTGGGTAGTCTTAAAACCAAATGCAAGGCCCGTCAAACAATAGAGCTATCGAATGACCCCTAATTATGCCCAACATGTGAAAGAGGAATTAGATAGGCTATTGAGAGTTGGATTTATTGTCCTTGTGGACCACACGGACTGGATTTTGCCTATAGTGATCGTCCCTAAAAAGAATAAACAATTACGAATATGTGTTGATTATCACAAATTGAATGCTGCTATGGTGATGGACCCTTTCCCACTATCATTCTTAGAAGTATGTTGGACGATGTAGCTGGCCGTGAGATGTACTCTTTTTTAGATGGCTATAGTGAGTATAACCAGGTTTGAATGGCTAAAGCAGATATCCCTAAAACTGATTTTATTAGTAATTGGGGAGTCTACACATGTACTATTACGTGGTTTGGATTACGAAATGCACCCAGCACGTTCGAATGCTACATGCAAGAGATATTTGCACCTTATCTCACGAGTTTTATGAGAGTATACTTGGATGACTCCTCTTTGTCCGACAACACTGCATCACATTTACAACATTTTCAATGTTGTTTTTTGAAGTGTCGAGAATACCATCTCTGCTTAAATTTGGATAAGTCTATTTTTTTGGTGGCCTATGGCAAATCCTTGGGCACATTATATCCAAAAAAGGAATATAGGTGGACCCCCAAAAAGTTCAAGTAATCCTAGATGTGCCCTCACCCACAACACCCAAGGAAGTTATGTGCTTTCTAGGGCAGATTCATTGGCATGACCGCCATCTCCGATGGCTAGCCCATTTGATCATTCCTCTTACATGATTGACTACTATACCCCCGGTGCCAATTTTGCTAGATCGATGAATTCCAGCTTAGTTTTGATAGACTTAAAACCTTGCTTATGAAGGCACCAATTCTGTAGGCACCAATTCTGTCACCAATCTAGCAACTACCATTTCACGTGTTCGTTGATGCATACGATATCGCTTTTGATAATGTACTAATGCAATAGTAGAATAAATGGTATAGATCGATCTATTATGCTAGTTGATGGCTTAGCTCAGTAGAACGTAACTATTTTGTAACTGAGCATGAATGTTTGGGGTTAATATACTCTGTTAAAAAGTTTCAACACTATCTACTCGATTGTAAATTTACCTTCCATGTAGACCATGTTGCTTTAGTTTACCTTGTACGAAAAAAATGTTTGGGTGCATGACTTGCACGTTGGGTATTATTACTCTAGGAATTCAACTATGATGTGGTGCACAGACTGGGTTCAACACATGCCATTGCCAATTTTCTATTGAGACTCGATTTTGATGAACCTCCAGAGGGGGTAGACGACTCATCTCCTGCTATTTATGCAACTACCACACCAAATGTGCCAAAAAATACCTTACTTGTTACAGACTCTTACTATGAGACACTCATGATTTTTTTGACTCGTGGTTGTCCATCGGGTTCGGTGTCCAATACGGCCCATCATAAACTAGCAACTTAAAGCCGACGTTTTTGGATCATTGTTGGTCAATTATACTATGCCAATCCTTTTAGAGCTCTACTCCACTGTATACCTCCTCATGAAGTACCTTCTCTGATAAATATGGCACATTTTGTTCCCTCAAGCGGACATTTTTCGACGGATTTAACTCGCCGAAAATTTTTGTAGAGTGGCTTATGGTGGCCTACACTATAGCAAGATGTGTATGCTTATGTTATGCATTGCGATGCCTATCAGCGGACTGGCCAACCTCTGTGTTTGCATTCCTTTCCCCTTCAACCTGTCCTCCCTTTGGAACCCTTCCAGAGATGGGTCTTGAACTTCATTGGGCCCATCACACCTTCAAATATTCTACTAATAACCGATATATTCTCACATGTATTGATTATGCGAGGAGATGGGCTGAAGCTTGGCCAGTCCTGTCTGCTACAACTTAGGTCGTGGCTAAGTGTCCGATGCAGGATGTGTTCCCCACATTTGGATTAACACTAGAAATTATCTAAGATCGAGGGACTCACTTCTCTAACACTCTTATCTAGGCTCTGACTCACACGTTTAATATTATCCATAAGTTTAGTACACGTTATTACATGCGTGCTAACAACTTGGCCAAAAGCACTAATAAAACGTTACTCACTATGTTGAAGAAACTTATTTTGGACTGCCTTGAGCACTGGGACTAGATTCTACCTGCTGTGCTGTGGGCTTATCTGACCACGTACAAAGTAGCTATGGGTTGTACGCCGTTTAAATTAGCATATTGACTAGAGGCTATTTTACCATTTGAGGTGTTCATACCCAGTCTGCATGTGGCTCTTGATAAAACATTATTATCAAATGAATCATTATCTACTCGATTTGATACATTGCATTCTCTTGATGAACAAAGATTGGAAAGTTTTTTGCTGTTACAAGAAGTTTAGCTCTACTAGGCTAAAACCCATGACCGTTTTTTAAATATTCCTATGTTTAAAGTTGGCCAGTTGGTTTTATTCTATAATTCTAAATTTGATCGCATTGCAGAAAATTTTTAGCTTTGGTGGTTTGGTCCTTAATGAATTTTGGCTCAACTAGGTTCGAATATTTTTTGGTTAGCCACACTTACTGGAGTAGTTCTCCCTAACCCCATCAATGGCTCTAAGCTACGACACTATTGCCCACCCTCACCGGTCGCATGATTTGGTTTCATTCCCGTTGCTCATTTCAGATTTGTGCTTGTGGTAGAGCTATCCATTTCAACGATATTCCGGCATCCATTGTAAACTCTCCACATGTCTTTCGATTGATTTTAGTTGACTAGTTGACTGTAATTTCTTTTGGGCTTGCCATTTTGACTTTTTCATTATCGCATGTACTTTCTGCCTATGCACCGCCCCCCCCCCCCATGTTTTATGTTTTATTGGAGTGATATAATCTTTATGATTACCTGATGGCTAGAGTTTAATAGTGTTGATCACTTTCATGAGTAGCCGCATGTCACTCGTTTTGCCCCGATCTACTTAATCCATCAATTTTGTTTTATCTCTCTTATTGTGTGTGTGTGTTGTGTGCTTTGTGTATTTTGTGTGACCTGTGTGCTCATATTATATCTGTGCGCACTCGTGCTTCCCCTGGCTATGGATTCTCTCTCCCATATCACAACCTTTAGTATAGGCATTCTCAATGAGCTTGGTGAGTACCTTTGTGTGCGTGGCTTGCTCCAATTCGTGAAGTTGCCATGGCATAACATACCGACACACCCATTGTCCTACACTTTGGCTCATGCCATTGCCGCATGCCCATCCACCGATATGGCCTTGCCTATTGTGACTATTGTCTTTACCACCCACATCACTCTTGCCACTGTTGTTGCCCACTGCCATTCGGCAAATGAAGGCCGGACTAAGGTTCCCAACCTCCCTATAGCTACCATAAATCAACTCTTCCCACAAAAATTGTCCAATGAATACGCCATCACGTGTCACCCTTCCCTTGATTGCCATGCATTACAATTCATCGTATCGTCCATCAATTTTCAAAAGTGGAACTATGGCATTTGCCAGCTGATGTACTCAATCATTGAGGCAACTTCACGTGAGCCCTTCAACTAGGTGCTGTTTTTTTTCTACGGCATTCAAAAGGAATGCCAGGTAGTTGTCAAGCAGGTGTCCAGGGGTGAATTTCCCCACACACGTCTATCACAAATTTTTTCTTTCTTGGTACCAATAGCCTTACCTATCAACGCCGCTCCACTAGTGCCTCCTCTTCTCGTGGAAGCTACGTCTTCACATATGGATGTCGAAGAAGATGATGATGAAGTGCTTCTCTGCTTCCCAAAAAAGCATTGCCATGTGGCTATCGCCTCTTCACCAGCGTCCAGTACCTCATCCACACCACTCTCTAAAAGTATTAGGCTTACTCAGAAAGACGATTTGACCACCATCGATGTGCCCATAGACATTGCTGTGGATGAATCTGTTAAAGTCGTTGCTGCAGAAGGACTCATTAAGGAGGTAGCAAAGTCTTTACCATCCCTCCTAGTTTCCCAACCAAGGCCCAAATTTCCTCTTCATTGCCTCCCATTTCCTCGACAGCCCATGATGTCTTCACCACACTTATTGATGAACTCCCCAATCGTATGGTTTCCCCATCCATGGATGTTTAGGAAGTCATCACCGTCACCATTTGTCGATGCTCCCCCCTCTCCATTTGTTTCGGGCTAACCCCTCATACCTATAGTTCCTTCTGCTCCGATCATTTCCCCTGATCATATTTCTTCATCTGCTAATTCTTCTACAGATAGACCCTCCAATTATCTTGATTATTCACCACCCACTTCACTGGGAATCACTCATGCTCAATCAGCTACGGTAGTCCTTCCATCATCTTCCTCATTACCTTTGCCCTTTCCACCATCTATTCAACAGTTGGCCTCCATTGGTCAATACCTAATTCAAGTTCTAGACACACTTCACTCCTAGATGCTTGTAGAGAAGTTGATAATCTGCCAAGACTTCCAACACAAACTCGATTTGATGGAAGTTGATATTGCGCCACTCCAAGAGGAGACCGTAGTTCTTCATGCTAGTGAATCTCAATTGTAGACCCAGGTGACTACTCAGGAAATATATTTGATTTAGTTATGGCAAGTCTTGGTAGAGAAAGAGGCTGCACTGGACAAAATGGGCAAAGTCTTGGAAGTTACGAGTAATCAAGTTGCTGACTTGGAGCAGACTTGTGCCACAATGCACGCCAAAGTAGTTTGATGGGAGACAAAATTGGTTGAAACAAAAGATGAACTGTTCCAGATGGTGCATGCTTTGACCAATGAAGTGGGCCAAACATTGCAGTTAAAGAAAGAGCTAGAAGCCACTCAGAAGGAGTCAAGCATGCTTCAAGACGATCCAATTTCAATCTCAGTAGATGGAATGAATGGAAAAGCAATTGGGCATCCAGAAAGATCAGCTACAAAGAGTTGATGAAGCTATAGCTGGCAACAAACTCTGGTTTCAAGCTATCTTAAAGAATGATTTTTATCTACAAGAAGCTTTTTTGCATGACCAAAGCCATCGGTTGCTCAACTAGGCTGTCACTACTAGTTCTATTAGCCCGGATGCACAATTGCTTGACCCTCAGCATGTACAAAAAATGTTGAAGGCCTTACAAAAGAAAATAAAGCAAAGTTTTGAAGAAGAAAGAACTATGTATATACAGGGAATTATTGATGAAGACTAGCTTGTAATTAGGGTTGGACTCTACCGTGTGTGCCAGTGTTAGGCCGCGGGATGAAGCTATGTATCATTCATAGTCTTTTTGGTAATTACTTTGATGAAATTCCATAATGGCCAAAGCGATGTAACAATTATTCCATTGATATAAAAGAGGAATGTAATCATGTCGCAATGGAGAAGGCACACGGTAGGTCCTCGCCAGACTGCCTATGGTGGAGTGATTGAATGTAGACTTGAATTTATCCAAACTTTGTGTGCCTGTAGAAGTTTTATTGGGTGTCGTTAAATATAGATAAGTAATTTATTTTGGTTGAAGTAATTGACCACTAAAGAAGTTGGTTGAAAGTGGATGAGTGTGTGTTGAGTTCCTGTCATCAATAAGGTATTTGGTATTTGTTGTATGCTATTTAATATAAGTGAATCTAGTAGTAGTTATTGCGGAATGAATACCCTATGTGTCGATAACCTGCTAAGTGGTGTGTCAATGCAAAGATTGTGTTTGTACATATGATTGCTGAAAGCCTACGAATTAGTAAGTTAAGATTAATTATATCGGTGGCAATGGTGGTAATGACCAATTAAACTATGAGGTGGGAAAATTATCAAAGGTCCTCTGTTTTACAGACCTGTGTCCAACCCAAGAAACCTGTAATGTCTTTCTGTCACTGGTATCTTAACCGGATACAATAGGGATAGGACAAAGAGAGGATTAACAATATCCAATGAGGAAACAAAATTTAGTTTGTTTTTTGTCATCAAATTCCAACACAAAAGGAAAAAAAATAATTTTTGGTTAGATATAGATGAAAAAATAATGTTTTTATTTAATTGAAGAAATTATTTTCCATCATTTTTAGATTGATTGAAAGAAGAACTATATAGGTGAAGGGGCATAATAGCCATGGGACCCCTTGTATCCCACAAAGCCTAGGTTAGCCTATGCAAAGGCAAAAATTGTCCTAGCATAGGGAGGGGTTGAACCTTCACCCTAACCTCAAGAGGTGAAGAGCCCATCCAAATAGCCTAACATGCACAAATAAGTTTTGTTTTGACTTGCACACTTATAAGAAACATTATTATGCAGCAGTTTTGGTGTAAAAATTTGTGCCTCTTCAAAAGGTTCACTCACTTCATCCCAAACAAATCCAAATCTCCACAATTCTTGCTCTGGGTAGAGTTACTTAATCTTCCCTAATTTTTGTATGGATTTATCACGGAGATCCTTTTGCGCATTCACCACCCTTTGGAGTCTAGGTGGGATGTCAATGGTGTCATTTACGAAGGTCCATCATACTCCTTCAATGCTAGGTGACACCAATAGATCTGCAAGGAGGAAGATCTCAACTCCAAATTACCCTAGAAAATAAGCACTGACATTGGTGAAAAAAATGCCCATAGAACAAGAAATAAGTTTTAAAAAATCTACCTAATGCATGCATTGAGTGTGGTAGCTTTGGTCATAGAATCAAACAATGCCTTGTACGACAAAAAAACTTAGAGATCAAAGAAAGATTTGATAGTTGAGTAGGATAATGATTTTATGGTGACCAAAAGGAATGAAGGGATTACATTTGAAGAATCTTCTAGAAATTCAAAGTTAAAGTTATACCTCTTGAAGATCTTAATGATGACTCGTAGGCAATCACCCATCCTCTTCAAAAAGAAAGATGAAAACAAAATTCCCTAACTCTCAAAGCAATTAACATGCAAATGATTATTTTCACCTTTATTACTTGGGGTTTAATGGCTTCAAGAGAGGTAGTAATTACACATTGGCTTTGAGATAAAAATTTTGACCTAGACTTCATTTGTCGATAGGAGATCAAAATTGATGGTGAGAAGCTTCATAAAAAAATCAATATTATTTCTTCGTGGCATTTTTGGCTTTCTAGAGAGCATCAAAGGGGGATCGGTGGATCAACCCTAGGTTTTAGAGTGACTTGGCAGGACTCCATGGTGAAGACCATGATGGACCATAATCATCAGTGGATAGCAACTTCTTTTAGAAACCCTCTCGAGCTCACTCTTGTTTTGGTGTATGACCTGAATCAAGATATAGAGACATTAGATATGTGGTTAGACATGGATTCCCTTCCATTGGGGATTATCCTTTGCAGGGACTTCAACATGGTGGAAGCCATTCAAATCGATGGAACCAAAGAGGTCGGATCATTGATGATGAGGAGAAAGTTTTCTGTGTCCATGTCAAACTCCACCACAATTTGGTGGAATTCAAAGATGCTCATGGATTCTCTTGGTTGAACCTTCAAAATTGTGGAAAGCTAAGCTTGACAGATATTATGTAACTCACAATATCATTGATTTTTTTGGTTCCCCTTCCTTCACCCAATGCAAAGATCTTGTTGTCTCCGATCATTATCCTCTAGTTTTTAGCATTTACGCTATTAGGGAGATGCAAGAAAGCTCCATGGTTTCATACAAACTCTTTAATTCTCTCCCTACCTTCACTCTAGCAAATGATTGCTTCAAACTAGATAAAGCCTTTTGATACCAATTACTCATCGGATAAGTGCTAGAAGAAGGCGATCAAGAAATCACAATTTCTACTTACCAAGGCTCAAAGAGAGATTCAACATATTTATTGCACAAGAAGAGAAAATTTCTATTGTAGGATTTCATGTCTTGAAGTAGAAGTGAATAAAGATAAGGTTCACCCACACATCAGACTCTTGAAAATGAGAAGAAAAACCAGACGAAGAAGTAATCCCAAGAAAGTATCTATAGAAAAAAATGTGTAAAATATTGAAGAGAAAACAACTCAGGGAAGAGATTCCATACATGTCAAGGGAGTTTAATTAAATTCACTTGAGCAAAATATGGAATTCATTACTAGCCACTTCATTTAGTTTCTAGGAATGTCCAATCAGATGTCCTCTCAAAGACGAAATATCATAGCTACCATCTCTAACATCAGGTCCAAGAAAGGTTTGCTTAATTTGTGTTATCTTCTTGACTCCCCTATCTTAGATGCTAAGATTCGGGAGGTTATTGATTTCCATTAGAATGGGGAAAAGCTCGAGTCTGGATAGTATCACTAATATGTTCTTCAAGACGTTTAAGAATGTGTTGATGAGACCACTAAATTTGATTTGGCAAGAACCCTTCAATTTGGTGTTTTCCCTAATTGTCTCAAGAAAGGTGCTATAAAATTGATTGACTAAAAAGACAATGAAAACAAGATTGAAAACGCAAGGCCGATCACGATGTTGCAAACTGGCTATAAGATCTTTGTGAAGGCCTTGGCTAATAGGATTGCATGCCATCTTTGATATTGGATCAATGAAGATAAAAAAGGCTTCATTAAGGGTCGATCCATCTTGGAGGCCATTATCAATGTGTGGAAATGTATAGAATTTGCTAAGGATTTGTCCCAAGATGTTCTTTTCATCAAGATCGATTTTGGCAAGGCCTGCTATCGCTTGGAGTGGGAATTCATTCTATAGTTCTTGAAGGATATGGTATGAAGGCCCTACTTGATCAAGATGATCTCAATGTTGTTGGGAAACACCTCTATGCATATTACCATAAATGGCCAACTCTCGTGTGTGATCAGATTAAAAAGGTCAAACAAATAGGGTTGCTGCTGGTTCTCTTTTGTTTGCTATTGCCACCAATATCCTTAGCTACATATTTAAACATCAGACTCAACTTGGGAACACCTAGGGACTATTTCTTCCTCTCAACCAGAACTTGATGTTATTGAGGCTCTTCACAGATGACATGAATGCTTTTGTTCAAAATGATAACACTAACATTGCAACCTTGTGGCATTGCCTTAACATCTTGTGCATTGCCTCAAGCTCTAGAATAAGCCACTCTAAGACTGATTTCAAGGCCATCGTAGGGACCACCTTGTAGTTCTCGATCAATCAAGGTTGTTCTATGCTGTGTAGGGAGTGAATCTTCAAATTCTTGGGAATACAAATGGGTTTTGAAGTTTCTCTAGGCAAAGATGGAATTGGGTTATCACCAAACTTGAACATAAATTTTCCTACTAGAAAGGGATGAAGCTCAACCTAATGGGATGCGCTATCGTGATTAACACGTTTTTGATTTTGTCGGTGATTTACTTTCTAGTGTGCTAGAGGTCAACATGCAAAGAGTTAAAAAAATTGGAAAGCTCATGCAGAAATTTCCTTTGGATGGAGGTCAAATGGGATATATGCATGAACCACAAAGACAATGGTGGCTTGAGCATTCTGGACCTTATGAGGATGGCTGATTAAATGGCCACCAAGTGGATGATCAAAAGTGTCATGCAACTCAGAAGCATCATAGGCTAAGTTGATTCTTAGAAACAAATCTTTTTCCCTATTTCGATGACTCCTAGAGGGTCATACTTGGTTTTCTTTTTGTGGAAGAGTTGGAAAAGGATGAAAGTGTACATCAAGATGAGTGAGGATTGGAAATGGGCTGTTGGGATCCGATAGAATGACTCAATCTACCTTCCCTTAAGGGGAATCAAAGAAATTGATTCAATAGACCACCAAAGGCAAAAAAGCTATGGAATAAGGGATTTCATGTTTGGAAACATCTCTAGAAAAAGAAAGAAAACAATGGATTAGGTTTGAGGATTCACTACAACATATGAGGGGCATATGAACATTGTCCATATCGACGGTCATGGCTTGGCATCGGTATGACCATTGGAAAGCTTAGAAAGACCATGTTAGCCATACCGATGGTCATTTGACTGTTGGTATAAGCATTTGAAACTATTAGTCGATATAGAGGCTAGAAATTCACAGTGCCACTATAGGCATCAGTATACACATCGATATAAGCATCGATATAATCATCGGTATAGGCACAAGAATGAGTGTTGGTACTTTCTTGGAAATATTGATGCTCATACTGGTGCCTATACGGATGCCTATACCAATGCTTATATCAATGGCATGTTTAACATAACCGGACTCGAGACCAAAAGTCAACATTTGCACGTGTTTTGAAATGAGTAGTGCTATTATCGAGTTTGTGCATGCAACCTGCATTTTGATCGTCTTGTGCACACACACATAGAGATCTCTCTTTCTACACACACATCTCTCTCTCTCTATAGATCTCACATCTTGGTAAGTGATTTGCATATTCTTTCAACCTTTATCTTTCTCTATGTTTCCTCTTTTTTAATTTCTCTTCTCCTTGGTTTTGTATGAGCTTTTTGGTATCACTTCTTTGGAATTTGATGAGAGAAAATGTTTATTGAGCTTTGATGACAGCAATCCAAAGAATTACATTGATGTGATTGTTTTGTTCTCTCTTGAAAGAGAGTGAGAAAGAGAGAGATCTTGAGAGAGATCATAAGAGAGATCTAGAGAGAGAGAGAGAGAGAGAGAGAGAGAGAGAGAGAGAGAGAGAGAGAGAGAGAGAGAGAGAGAGAGAGAGAGAGAGAGAGAGAGAGAGAGAGAGAGAGAGAGAGAGAGAGAGAGAGAGAGAGAGAGAGAGAGAGAGAGAGAGAGAGAGAGAGAGAGAGAGAGAGAGAGAGAGAGAGAGAGAGAGAGAGAGAGAGAGAGAGAGAGAGAGAGAGAGAGAGAGAGAGAGAGAGAGAGAGAGAGAGAGAGAGAGAGAGAGAGAGAGAGAGGGAGGGAGGGAGGGAGGGAGGGAGAGGGAGGAGAGAGAGAGAGAGAGAGAGAGAGAGAGAGAGAGAGAGAGAGAGAGAGAGAGAGAGAGAGGAGAGAGAGAGAGAGAGAGAGAGAGAGAGAGAGAGAGAGAGAGAGAGAGAGAGAGAGAGAGGAGAGAGAGAGAGAGAGAGAGAGAGAGAGAGAGAGAGAGAGAGAGAGAGAGAGAGAGAGAGAGAGAGAGAGAGAGAGAGAGAGAGAGAGAGAGAGGAGAGAGAGAGAGAGAGAGAGAGAGGAGAGAGAGAGAGAGAGAGAGAGAGAGAGAGAGAGAGAGAGAGAGAGAGAGAGAGAGAGAGAGAGAGAGAGAGAGGGAGAGAGAGAGAAGAGAGAGAGAGAGAGAGAGAGAGAGAGAGAGAGAGAGAGAGAGAGAGAGAGAGAGAGAGAGAGAGAGAGAGAGAGAGAGAGAGAGGGGGAGAGAGATAGAGAGAGAGAGAGAGAGAGAGAGAGAGAGAGAGAGAGAGAGAGAGAGAGAGAGAGAGAAGAGAGAGAGAGAGAGAGAGAGAGAGAGAGAGGAGAGGAGGGAGGAGAGAGAGAGAGAGAGAGAGAGAGAGGGAGGGAGGAGAGGAGGGAGGGAGGAGGTAGGGGAGGGGAGGGGAGGGAGGGAGGGGAGGGAGGGAGGGAGGGAGGGAGGGAGGGGGGAGGGAGGGAGGGAGGGAGGGAGGGAGGGAGGAGGGAGGGAGGGAGGGAGGGAGGGAGGGAGGGAGGGAGGGAGGGGAGGCAGGAGGGAGGGAGGGAGGGAGGGAGGGAGGGAGGTGAGGGGAGGGAGGGAGGGAGGGAGGGGAGGGAGGGAGGTGAGGGAGGGAGGGGATGGAGTGAGGGAGGGAGGGAGGGAGGGGAGGGAGGGAGGGAGGAGGGAGGGAGTGAGGGAGGGGAGGGAAGGGAGGAGGGAGAGAGAGAGAGAGAGCGAGAGAGAGAGATGAGAGAGAATAGAGAGAGAGAGAGAGAGAGAGAGAGAGAGGGAGGGAGAGAGAGAG
>MU263804.1:0-36982 GCA_020310875.1 Ceratopteris richardii | reverse complement strand
CCCCCCCCCCCCCCCCCCCCCCCCCCCCCCCCCCCCCCCCCCCCCCCCCCCCCCCCCCCCCCCCCCCCCCCCCCCCCCCCCCCCCCCCCCCCCCCCCCCCCCCCCCCCCCCCCCCCCCCCCCCCCCCCCCCCCCCCCCCCCCCCCCCCCCCCCCCCCCCCCCCCCCCCCCCCCCCCCCCCCCTCCCCCCCCCCCCCCCCCCCCCCCCCCCCCCCCCCCCCTCCCCCCCCCCCCCCCCCCCCCCCCCCCCCCCCCCCCCCCCCCCCCCCCCCCCCCCCCCCCCCCCCCCCCCCCCCCCCCCCCCCCCCCCCCCCCCCCCCCCCCCCCCCCCCCCCCCCCCCCCCCCCCTCCCCCCCCCCCCCCCCCCCCCCCCCCCCCCCCCCCCCCCTCCCCCCCCCCCCCCCCCCCCCCCCCCCCCCCCCCCCCCCCCCCCTCCCTCCCCCCCCCCCCCCCCCCCCCCCCCCCCCCCCCCCCCCCCCCCCCCCCCCCCCCCCCCCCCCCCCCCCCCCCCCCCCCCCCCCCCCCCCCCCCCCCCCCCCCCCCCCCCCCCCCCCCCCCCCCCCCCCCCCCCCCCCCCCCCCCCCCCCCCCCCCTCCCCCCCCCCCCCCCCCCCCCCTCCCCCCCCCCCCCCCCCCCCCCCCTCCCCCCCCCCCCCCCCCCCCCCCCCCCCCCCCCCCCCCCCCCCCCCCCCCCCCCCCCCCCCCCCCCCCCCCCCCCCCCCCCCCCCCCCCCCCCCCCCCCCCCCCCCCCCCCCCCCCCCCCCCCCCCCCCCCCCCCCCCCCCCCCCCCCCCCCCCCCCCCCCCCCCCCCCCCCCCCCCCCCCCCCCCCCCCCCCCCCCCCCCCCCCCCCCCCCCCCCCCCCCCCCCCCCCCCCCCCCCCCCCCCCCCCCCCCCCCCCCCCCCCCCCCCCCCCCCCCCATCCCCCCCCCCCCCCCCCCCCCCCCCCCCCCCCCCCCCCCCCCCCCCCCCCCCCCCCCCCCCCCCCTCCCCCCCCCCCCCCTCTTTCCCCCCCCTTCTTCACCCCCCCCCCTTCTCCCCCCCCCCCTCCCCCCCCCCCCCCCCCCCCCCCCCCCCCCCCTTTCTTCCCTTCTCTCTCTTCGTGATGTGTGGAATCTCAAGGTGAAGTTCTTCCCAAGCATACCATGATGGAAGGCAAGGTGATTCTTATCAGGCACCTACTTACTAAAACTTGATTCAGTCAAAACTCAGACATTCATTGACTCTAAGATTTTATCCAAACACAATACAAACTTTCTAACAAACTAAAGATCACTCCATTTGGAGTTCATATAACGAGGCAACTAACTGTCAAAGGTAGACTACTTTGTTAACTTAGGTTAAGCAGAAAATAGAGGTTGAGAAGAATTGCTCTAGCCTCTCAGTAACCACTCGAGAAGAAGCTAGTAGAGATATGTTGGAAATTAGGTAGGCCCATAACTAATTCCACAGGTCCCACAGGTTTCCAAGATCTACAACACCGATTCCTACATCTTCCAATATTGACAGACATGAACATACATCACTTAATCATACAATGATGAAAGATTAGACAACATGTTCAAAGTGTGTAAGCCACTGCTTACTCACACTATCATATATACAAATGTCAATTTACAATGCGGGAGTCAAAACCTCAACCACTTTATGTGAACAAAGTGTGATGGAAGAGTGTATGCACAAAATTTACAAGAATATTCAGATGTAGAGACAGAAATCTGAATATGTATGAGATGTATGACTTGATAGGTTGTAGAAGAGTGAATATGAGTGATTGAAAGAGGAAAGATCAGTTTGAAATTGATATTCAGCAAACCCTAATCTAAATTTAGGCTATGGAAGACCCTAAAATCAGATGTGTGTGTGATAGATCACATACTTACGGAATTAGCATAGAATGCTAACATGTTGCTGACAGAAATCCCTCATACTCATGTGAAAACACCTTCTCTAACACCTCATATGATGCATGTAGCATGCATGTACTAATTCTCCTTTATGGATGCCACTGCCTCCATGTATGCCCAATAGGACTTCTCCAGATATGGATGCCAGTGCCTCCATAAGCTCCAAGTAGTACCTGTGTGCATAAAGAGAATATGTACCTCAATAGTTAACATAAGATGCAATCTTATGTTAAGCTCTATCCAATGTCTTTGAAGTACTCCATAATCTTCATGTAAAAGACAATCTTCAAATACATCATGTAGATGGATGATCCACACCACCAAGCTGCTGCTAAGTAAGTCTTCTCCATAAGCAAGAGTGTGAGCACACTCTTCTCCAAGAAGAACTCCATGGCTGCTCCTAGTGTGCTTCAAAAGCTTCTCCATAGCTGCCCATATGTGCACCATGGCTGCACCATGTGTGCATCAGCACAATCACCTCCAAGAGTGACCAAGTGTTGGTGTGGGATAATCAAATAAGTGATATGCCTGTTTATATAGGCCTTCAAACTTCATTGCGAAAAAATCTTAAAAATAAAGCTGAATTCGTTGCCAAAAGCTGAGAGGTCCTCAGTTCATATCCAGCTTTTGGAATAGTCTTTGCAAGCTCCTTGGTGTTCAAGTTAAACTATCTACAGCAAATCATCCACTGATGGACAAACAGAACGGGTGAATCAAGTCCTAGAGCAATATCTCCGTTGCACTAGCAACTATCACCAAAACGATTGGTTTGAGTTGTTACCCTTTGCAGAGTTTGCCTATAACAATAGTGTTCATGCATCTACTAAGCAAACTCCCTTCTTTGCGAACTATGGACAACATCCAAGGATGGATATACAATTGTCAAATCATGTCAAGAACCCAGCTGCCAGAGACAAGGCCCAGTACCTGATGGACATTCACAAAGAACTCAAGGAAGAAATCCATAAAGCTCGAGAACAATATAAGTACTATGCAGATCAACATCGTGTCCAAAATCCATCGTATCAAATTGGGGATAAAGTATGGTTATTCAGAAACAATTTGCGAACTTCAAGGCCTTGTTCAAAGTTAGATCATCAAAGATTTGGTCCATTTACCATCTTGGCCAAGATTAATCCAGTCACCTTCAAGCTCCAGCTACCAAGTACCATGAGAATACATCCAGTTTTCCATGTATCCATGTTGGAACCATATCAGATTTCACCATTGAGGGGGGAGAGACCTAGTCCTTCACCACCTATCGAGATTGATGATCATGAAGAATTTGAAGTCGAGCATGTCCTAGATTCCAGAATATCTCGAGGAAGATTGGAATACCTTATTCATTGGAAAGGGTATGACATCAGTGATCGTACTTGGGAACCTGCAGAAAACCTTTAGAGAGCACCAATCAAGGTTTGAGAATTCCATAAGAGAAATCCAACGAAGCCGAAACCAGATAACATGACCGCTCCTCGTGGAACTCGTCGCTTGAGGGGGAGGTGATGTCATGGACAAAGGAAACCATCCTGAACCTTAGATTCCATGTGAACCTTGTATCTCATGATTGGTTCAGAATTAGAAGAAACCAATGCTTCCATTGCATCCAGAACGTGCCAAAACCCTAAGATCGACAGTCTACTTGCCCGATTCGGATATCCAGAGCTCATGTTTCGAATTGATGACATCATCAATTCGTAACCGCCTTTCATGAACCGCGCTTGAAAACCTATATAAGGAGGGGCTGGCCACATTCATAATCAGTCTTGCCAATACCAGTCTTGGGAGCTCAAGGAGTCGTGACCACCAAGTAAGTACTCTTCAAGTTCCAGTTCTAGTTCTTGTCTTGTTCCTTGTTCTAGTCTAGTTCGTGGACATCCTATCTTGTCCCCTTGTAGTCTCGTAGTACGAGATCCTGTCGAGTTCTTTCGTGTCTCCAGCTCATCTCCCAGAAGGGAGTTCTTGTAACCCAGATATCTTGTCTCATACTTACGATCCCGGGTTGTGGGATCTCCTGTATGATCTCTAGTCCAGTTTTCCATACCTATAGTCTCGGGTTGTGGGACTTCTTGTATCAACTACATATTCTTGTACTATTTTCCCTTCGTGGGTGTTCTTGTAATCAGAAGTGTGTTTCCGAAATCTTGTCTACTGTAGTCAGAGAGCACAATCTAGTGCTCCCTTGACAAATATCACTGATAACAAGATTCAATGATCAACATATGTAGTAGAAAGTAGGACAAGAGAGTGTATGACTTCAAAACATTAACCAACATACAAAAGCTTCATCTCCATAGCTCATGAGTCTTGCACACTCCATAAAGAATAGTAGGCTCATAGTTGCAAGCTCCCCTTTGGCCTTTCTAAGTCTTCTTCACGTGCTCTTCCTTGTGGAACCATATGCTCCAATATCAATGCTCTATACCAAAGCTGTGATACCAAATGTGGAGAAATTTTCACTCCAATATGCACAACGGAAGTTAAAGAACCTCTTCTAAAAACTATCCTGTTAGACACCTGCTTACTACTGTGATTCTGTCACAATTCAAAGTCCATTGACTCTGAGATTTTGTCTACACATAGCAGATACTATGAGCTTTCTAACGAGCTAAAGATCACTCCATTTGGAGTTCATAGGACCAAACAACTAACTGTCTAAATATAGACTATCTGTCAACTCATGTTAAGCAAAAAATAGAGGTTCAGACAAATTGCTCTCAATAACTAAAGAAGAATCTCGCAGAGATATTTGGTGCACACAAAGCAATTGGTGGAGATGAAGGCCCCAAGGACTCTCCTTTTGTATATTTTGACACTTCCATCTGAAATCTCTCTCTGAGAGCTTTCCATACATATTTTTGTTATATTTTTTGGACTCGAAATTGGGGAGTTATAGGCATTTACATTATTTTTATGACTTTTGGTCATTGGCATGTGTTGACATGCCCAAATGACTTAAAAGTCACTTATCAATAAGACTTGGGTCCAAATCCCAAACCCTAATTTTTATTTTATGCTTTTAAAAGACGAAGCACGTCATTGTTGATATATTTCGGTAGTGATGTGGTTGAACACACTAGGACTGTGGAGGCACTTTTTTCCCTCTTTAGGAGGGTTTTTTTCCTCGGTTTGTATATTCATCTATAACCCTATCGTGTCACTAATCTTTGTACATTCTCTTGGTAATACATTCAGTATAGTCTGTTGGGCTCTAAGCTTCTTCTTCCTCCTCGTGTTGTTCGCATGCTTCCGCAGATCCCAAAGTTCAAACTCCAACAATTGGTATCAGAGAAGGTCACCGTTTCATCTAGGGCATTGTTGAGACCCCTCTTGTCAGAGTCTCAAAATCGCACGAAAACTGGTGAGCATACTCAGGGAGATTAGGAGTTCAAAACAACTTCTCTAGGTGGTGTCAAAATCGCGTTCCGAGCTCGATAGTGCGTTTGGCAATTTCATCCCTTTGTGCCAAAGATATATATATATATATATATATATATATATATATATATATATATATATATATATATATATATATATATATATATATATATATATATATATATATATATATATATATATGTATGTATATGTTTCAGTTCGCCATTTTAAGCGTCTCAAACTCTGCTATAGGTTTAGCAGAACTTGACAGGGTAGTTTTATTCAACTTTTTGAGATACAATCATTTTTCTATATCAGGGTATTTTAATTAGTGGCCATGGCTGAAAGGAGTGATGTATTCCGTATGTTGGCTGTTGAGGACAATTACCCATTGTGGGCTTATATGATGCATCATGTATTGGTTGCAAAAGGGCCATAGTAGAATAAAATCGTCGTTTTTAAAATAAAAATCTTTTTTAAAAATTGTGAAAACGTTTGTTACGATTTTTTTTAGAGGTTTTCTTTTTTTGGACAATGGCATATATGATCATTGATATTACGCACGGCACTGCCATGGATGATGGACATTATATTTTGATGCTTGTTTACTTTTTAGTATCTATATGTTTGTTTTGTATGATCACTGATCATTATCATTGCTAGCAGTTCTATTATGTATAGCATGACTCATTGACTTGAGTCATTGTTTGATTGGTAGTTGATTATGTCCATTGTTCCACTGTTCACTTTCATGTATGATGTATGATGTACGATGTATGATGTACGATGTATGATGTACGATGTATGATGTATACAGTATCATGTATGTTCATTGTTTACATTTTTGTCTTGACTCTTGACTCCTTTATTTAAAATGCATGTTTGGTGATTTCATATGTTATTCATATGAGGTATATCAAAAAGGTGTTAAATATGCATTGGTACATAGCTTTATGTTTCAAAATATAAAAATCTCTCACAATGAATAAAAATCCCAATTTTTATTTTGGATTTTATAAACCTCTATGATTTAAACAATTTAAACCTTGATTTAAATCTCGTTTTTAAACCTCTTCTTGTACTATGAAAAGGATTGTGGAATATTGTGCAAGATGGAATATTGTGGAGGGTGTTGAAAAACGTCCTATTACACCTGCAAATAGAGTTACTGAAGCTGATGCAGATGGCGTTGAAGATGTTGGAAATTTAGTAGGCCCATAACTAATATCACAGGTCCATAGTTCCATAGGTTTCCAGGATCTACAACACAGATTCCAACAATCTTCCAATATTGACAAAACATGAACATACCACACTTAATCATACAAATTATGAGACAAAGATAGAGAAAGATTAGACAACATGTGTAAAGTGTTACGTAAGCCACTACTTACTCACACTATCATATATACAAATGTCAATTTACAATGTGGGAGCAAAACTCTCAACCACTCTATGTGAACAGAAATAGATGGAAGAGTGTATGTACAGAATTTACAAGAATATTCAGATATAGAGACAGAAATCTGAATATGTATGAGATGTATGACCTGATAGGTTGTAGAAGAGTGTATATGAGTGACAGAAAGAGGAAAGATCAATTGGAAACTGATATTCAGCAAACCCTAATCTGAATTTAGGCTATGGAAGACCCTAAATCAGATGTATGTGTGTGGAAGATCACATACATACAGAATTAGCATAGAATGCTAACATGTTGTTGATAGAAATCCTCATACTCATGTGAACACACCTTCTCTAACACCTCATCCGAATGCATGTAGTATGCATGTACTGATTCTCCTTTAGATATGCCGAATAGGAGTCCTCCTGATATGGATGCCACTGCCTCCATAAGCTCCAAGTAGTACGTGTGTGCATAAAGAGAATATGTACCTGAATTTTTAACATAAGATGCAATCTTATGTTAAGCTCCATCCAATGTCTTTGAAGTACACTGAAATCTTCATGTAGAAGACAATCTTCAAATACATCATGTAGATGGCTGATCCACACCACCAAGTTGCTGATAGGTAAGTCTTCTCCATAAGCAAGAGTGTGAGCACACTCTTCTCCAAGAAGAACTCCATAGCTGCTCCTCAACATGCTCCTAGAGTGCACCATGGTTGCCCCATGTGTGCTAGAGCACCATCTCTAATGAGGGACCAAAAACTGGTGTTGCCAATCGGTGTGTGATGAACTCAAAAGTGATCCAAGCATAGTTAAAAAAATCGTGCGATAAAAAAAAAAAAAAATCGTTTAAATTGGATGCGCGATTTAAATCGCAAACAACGATTTTTATGAAGATTTTTGGCAAAAAAATTTCGAAGGGTTTTTATGCAGATTTTTAGATCGTTGCCGATTTGGACTCTTCTCATTCTTTGCAGCGCACGCGTTTGAAGCTTTGGCCTCTTGAGTCTTCTTCATCGGAGAGAGAAAGAGAGAGAGAGAGAGAGAGAAAGAGGGAAAGAGAGAGAGAGCCTTCGAGTTTGTCTTGAGTATTTAGCTTGCCTCGGCCCTCTTGAGTCTTGAGTATTTAGTAGCCAGCCTACCTTGGAATCTCAACATTATAGAGAGTTTTATCATCATGGGAAGAACTCCTAATGTTATTCGCAACCATGTGAAAGAGCTTGGCAAGAACACATGGCAATGCAACTATTGCATGGGGGTTTACACGGGCACTGCATCTCGTATCAAAGCTCATCTCCTTTGCTTAAAAGGTGGAGGCATTGGAAAATGCACTTCTATTCTTCCAAGGATTGTTGAGGAGCTAACTGCTCAACTTCAATTTAGCGAAGGGGTGGGTAAGATGCCAATTGGTTCATCTTCATTGTCACATAGCAATGAAGAGCAAACCAATCCCGTTCATGTCATTGATTATACCCCTAGTTCATCCAAAAGGCCCCGCACTGAGAGCATTAGCTCAGTGAACATCTCTGAGGATCCTAGACCCAAGATTCCAGAGAGCAATATATTTGTGAAAGGTAGCATGAGGGCTTGGATACAGAAACAATCAATGAATGAAGCAACCCGAGAGATAACCAAGCTCTTCATTGAATGTGGTATCCCATTCAATGTGGCAAACACACTTGCATGGAAGAGGGCCATGAAGGCTGTGAGTAGGATTGGTTATCCTTGGGAGGGTCCATCGGGGCAAGTCTTACGTACCTCCGAGCTCTCCAAACAAAAGACATTAGTTGAGACAGAAATGTTGTCATTGAGGAGCTCATGGGAAAAGTATGGCTGCTCTATTCTATGTGATGGTTGGTCAGACATGAGGAAGAGGAATGTTTACAACATTCTTGTCTCCTCATGCAAGGACACGATGTACGTGCCATACCTACACATGCACCTGGCACAGTGGTTACTGGCCAATTCATATTTTCACATGTTCAAAAAGCCATTGAGGATGTGGGGAGTGAAAATGTGGTGCAAGTTGTGACCGACAATGGGGCTAACTTTGTGTCCATGGGGCGTATGGTTGAGGATATGTATCCCAAAATCAAATGGACACCTTGTGCATCACATAGCTTAGATCTACTCATGCAAGACATAGGGGGAATTGCATGGGTAAGAACCATCCTAGATAAAGCCAAATTTATAGTGAAGTTTGTCACTAGCCTCCCTAAAGTCCTCAACATTTTCCGCGCTCACTCCTCCTTAGATTTCCAAAAACCTTCTCTCACCCATTTTTGTTACATGTACATAGTCGTTGATAGAGTCTTGAGAGTGAGGAAGGGTCTTTTGCGCACATGTGTTTCAGAAGAATGGTATCAATTATCTGAAGTTAGAGCAGGGAATTCTCTCTTC
This sequence comes from Ceratopteris richardii, assembly GCA_020310875.1. Lineage (NCBI taxonomy): Eukaryota > Viridiplantae > Streptophyta > Polypodiopsida > Polypodiales > Pteridaceae > Ceratopteris > Ceratopteris richardii. The sequence goes on along the minus strand of MU263804.1, from coordinate 27,891 downwards.
ACAAAGTTTTCATCTCTCGTCATGGGAGAGGATGAACCTTGGGTGAAGGGAGAGATATTGGTAGCTGCTATTCAGCCTGTATACACTGTGCTCTGCATTACAGATATGGAGAGTAGCACTCTTTGCCTTGTATACGAGTACATCAACCGTATACAAGATTGCATCCAGCGAGTCAATGGACTTTCAGAGGAAGAGTAAGTTTATTGCAATTTTCTATTTGTTTATGTTCATTGTAATTTGTATGATTATAGTCTAGATAATTACTTACATATGTTTTTTAATTCTTTTAATAGAAAGAAGGGTTTATGTGATGCTGTCCAAAGTCGATGGGATTGGTTTCATAAACCAATCCATGCAGTTGCTCATATTCTTCATCCACTGTGGAGGAGTGAGGAGCAATGCACAAACGAGATTCTTGAGGATAGCTGGATTGAGTACATCGCAGGATGGACAGGTGGTGATGTAGCACTCTTCTCTCAATTGGAGGATGAGAGAGTGCGGTTCCGTAGCATGGAGAAGTACTTTGGGAAGCCTATGGCACGGCTATGAGAGAATCAGCTTTCTCCTGTCACATGGTGGGAGAAATATGGAGCTAGTACTCCTATATTGGTGAGTGATTTTTTAGTAAATATTTCATCTTATTATCAAAGAATCAAGTTTAAATAATTTAATTATGTGTGAATCGCAGAGAAAACTTGCCTTGCGGATACTTTCGCAAGATTGTAGTACAGTACTTGCAGAGAGGAATTGGAGCACATGGGCTCTATTCCATACAAAAAAGAGGAATAGATTGAGCCCAGCGCAACTTGAAAAGTTGGTGTATTGCCATTGCAATCTCAAGTTGTTAGAGTTTAAAGGACATAACATTGCTTCTCTACAGATAAATAAATTCTTTGACATTTAGTCATGCATTTAAAATTTATATTTGTATTTAGTATACTCTACTCTATAATTTTGAAATTTTTAAATTGCAGGTTAATGTAGATTCTATTGATATCAGCCATGTCAAAGATATCCCTCAAATCCCTTAGGAGGAGAGAGAGATCTTTGCCATGCTTGCGATGGAGTCTGATAGGCATGTGTGTCAGACTCGTAGTCGCACTCGAAGAGATAGACCTCACATAGGTACAATTTACAAAGTTCAAATTATAATATATAGATAAGATTCAAGAATATTTTTCATTCTACACTCTATTTTCAAAATTCTAGTATATTGTTTTATGAAAATATTGTGCTATGTGTAGATGATCCATCATTGCCATCTACTAGTCGACCACGGAAGTATTATTCGAGACGAGGTGGACGAACCCGAGGTCGTTGACAACGCGGTGGGACATCTAGTGTTCGTGATATTGGTCTGGTTTTGGCTTAGAATTTGTCAGCATGTAAAATGGGCAACCTCTTTCTGATCAAGGGGGAAATATATGTCTTCTGATTTTAATGCATTTCTGGCTAAACGTGGGATAAAACATTGGTGTAAAGACCTCAACAGAATGGAGTTGTTGAAAGGAATAATAGGTCACTCATGTAGATGGCGAGGTGTATGGTCAAGAGTCAGACTTTACGGCATAGTTTCTGGCTTGAGGCTGTTATGTGTGGAGCATATGTACTTAACAGGTGTCCCACTAAAGCATTGAAGTCTATCACTCCATATGAGGCTTGGCATGGTCGTAAGCCATCTGTTGCCCACCTACGTGTCTTTGGTTGTGTGGCATATGCATTAGTGCCTGAACAACAATACATGAAATTGAATGATATAGCAGTGAAATGTATTTTTTGTTGGGTACAATTCTGAAAGCAAAGGCTATCGTCTCTATCATCAGCAAACTAGTTAGTAAACAGATTTTGGCTAGCTGTGATGTTGTTTTTGTGGAAGATGATATTCAGCCATTACTTGCATGTACTAAAGAGATATCAAAAAGCTCCAAAGATATGTATGACTCTTTTCTGCCTCTTTTCACAGTTAGACAATCTAGTGTTGGTCCAAATGAGGTAATTTCTAAGCTTTTACAGGTTTCACATGATGATGTAGATCATTCCATTTCTGATGTAGATTTACATGATGCACTTATTGATGTGAGAACTAATATAGAGGAGGCAAAAGCTATGCCTAAATGGCTGTGGCGGACTTTGCGAAAAAGCAAATTAGGTGCACCTCTATCATATCGTACTCGTTTTGGCTCTTACTGTGCTTCTGTTGCAACAGATTGCTATGCTATGGCTTCCTCTAGTCTTTGTGATGAGAATGAGCCTATTTCGTTTGATAAAGCACAAAATCATGAAAATTGGATGGCTTCTATGCAATCAGAATATGATGCTATTATGAAAAATGGTACCTAGCCTTTATGTGACTTGCCTCCTGGCAAGAAGGCCATTGGCATTAAGTGGGTATCGTAGTGCTCAGAAACGGAGTTTTTGGGCCCCTGAAATGGAGCCACCGTACTGCCTGGCCCAAAAAGGGCATTTTTTCTTTTTTTTTGGAGAGAACAAGGAAAGTTGAAATGTCCAGCCGGGAAGGAATCGAACCCAGGCCAACAGCCCCACGGCGTTCGATGCAAACCGCTACACCACACCCATTTGGACTTTATGTGACTTGCCTCCTGGCAAGAAGGCCATTGGCATTAAGTGGGTATCGTAGTGCTCAGAAAGGGCATTTTTGGGCCATTTTTTTCCAGCCATTCAGACTTATGGTGTGTGTGAGCTGGGATCACTTGCTCGTTTGTAGCTACTTGCGTGAGGTTTCCCAGGTTCCTTTCATAGGTCCAGACTCGAGTGTTGACCAGTCAATATCGGCTGAACCTGACTGACACAGATGCGCGCTGTGGTCAAGATCTGACATCAAAGAATAGAAACCAAACCAGAAGCATCGATTCAAATATTAGAAAGAGGCAAATGCAAATCGAATGAAAATGAGAGAATGTGTTACTTTCGCATACAAATTTGTCAAAACACCTTCAACTTTGGTGAAAGAGTCTCAAACCTTGGTGATTCCTATCCTTGAAAGAGTTTTACAGCGTGATGATGCTTAAAAAGTCTATTTTTCTTTTCATCATAATTGAAAGCATGTGAGATTGAGTTTATATGATTTTATCTTTGCCTCATAATTACAAAACAAATGTTGGAGTGAGCACTTAGTTATGTGTGGATTCCAACTTAGTGGAACCATATGAACATGTATATGTTAATGTATGTGCAAATTGTAAATGAGTGCATAAGTTTATGTGTGCATTGTAATGTGTTCACATGTAAATCAACGTGAAACGTTTGGTGTATATATACTAGTATATATAAAAAGTATATATGTGTGAGTTTGTGTACGATATATATCTATTTTGATTTTTTGAATGGACATATATAGCAAAAACGTGCTGATCAAGGAGGAAGGGGGAAGTTCCCATATCGGGTTGAAGAAGGAAAAAGGAAGGAACAGGCATACATCTCTGACGACTACTTGGCGGCTCTCGCGAAATGATCTGTAGCTTGCTGCTGAAGGAGTATACTGTCACAGGGTCGCGCATGTTGAGGAAGGGAGATTCTATCACAGAGGCCATTCTACGCGTTTTCTAGCGGACAATTCATAGAGTGTTTGGAGATGATGGTGAGCTGGACGGATGCACAATCAAAGGCAATTGATCGTGCAAAGGATCAGACATAGACATAGAGTGCTGGTACAGCTATGATGGTCCATGTTTTCTCGTAGTAACGGACGAGGGGCCTCGCGACCTGACTGCTTCATTGATTTCTTCAAGCAGATCGCACATACAAAATTTCAACAGCGAAGATGACTGCTGGACTGCTCGTAATTTCATGCTCCACAGTTTCTGCCTTATTCTAATCCTTACATCCCTGATTGTGGAGTTCTGTCTCCTTCTTAATCATCAGGTGCTTTCATTTTGTTCTTTGCAGCAGGTAATCACCAAAATGGCATCTATATGTTGTTCCAGCTTTTGTACCTTGTCGGAATCCTTGAAGTAGATTGTTCAGTTTTGTAGTCGTGGCTTTTAGTAAACCTAAAAGCAACTGAATCGATATAGTGCATATTTTTGAAATGTCAGGGGCTACTCTTTCCATTTGACAGGATAATTTACCGAACGCATTTTTTAAAGGTTAAATAGTACTTGAGATTGACAGCAACTACCCGATGGCAACTACGTGATGACTGGCTTGTATATACAGAAGACCTGCCTACAGCGACTTCATAGCATCTACTGTTTCGTTCTTTTCGGCCAAAGTAGCTTAATATGGTGATCAGCAACTACGTTCTCAGAAAATGGTCAATAGTCATTTTTCTTTTCTGCCTTCATCGACATCTCCAAGTAGACCGCATGTTTTATTGTGTTATAAGCTGGTATTATATTAGAAAGAGATGATATAAAATTCAATTAGAGCTTGGTTTCGCAGACGGAGAGCCTGGCGGGGAAATTTCATACGATCTGTTGTGAGTCTCGAAATGCTAGAGACCAAATGGTGTCCAAATTCAAATCTGTCTGAACCGGCTGGAATTACTTGATTTATGTACATAGCACACTACGAGGAATATGATTTACAATAGTATTGAGCTATTTATTTTGTTATTGGACCTTATTAGTTGAAAAGTTTTGTTTACCTTGGTAATCGCCTTCAAGAAATTAAGCATAATCCGATAACTTAGGAAGCTTGAAGGTTGACAACTCTTTTTTATAGGCATAATTGAATTTTCTAGGAGCCAACAGCATGCGAATGCACTGGATTCTCGAAATATGTCTTGAAATTGAGAAACGAACGTAACCACTTTCTTATTCCCAATAGACGCATGCCTTACATAGTCAACTCCATCCCTGGTTGCATGATAAGAGAGTTACCAGATGAGGAAGTGTTAACATTAACAAGTAAGAAAAATTTCATTGGAAAATGGCCACACTATGAGTTCTGGCGCTGAAATTTTGTCAGCATGAAACGATGAAACTTAGAAAAAGAATTCACGGAGGTGCTAAAGTCTGTTATCTGTGCAAGTTTTCTATTTAAGGTTCTTTTGCACAAGGATTTCCAATAAACAAGTTCAGATGTAATTCAAGTACTATTACTGATTCACTCTCTGATTAGCGTATCTAAGCACAATCCTTCCGACCACAAATGCATTTGCCATTTGTCTTCTAGCATTCCCAATTCGGGGTCAGTAGCGCACATGTCTGAAGGAGGACAATAATCTATTTATTTTCTTTATGAAAGCGTATACTGAAAGGATTGAAGACAATAATGATTGCCTTTTGGCAGCACTAAAAGAAAGAATTCTCCTTTAGTTCATATAGTGGTTTGACTTTACAAGACCTTAGGTTGACCCGAGAGAAATACCTCTCTCATACTTAACTGTAAATGGCTTATTAAGTGAGGTATAAATTTCTTCGAAGGAACTTTGTTTACACTTTGAGTAATTTTATCCTACTTTCCCCTCCTTTTGTCCAACTCGACGACATACCTGGTGAACCCGACGTGAAAGGAGGAGAGTGTAGAGATCCTGATCCTAGTTTAAAGAGTGGTGCAGTTGAGTGAGCTCATTGTGCTTGACCATTTATGGGCGACGCAACGATGGATGTTATAACCCAACTTCTGCGCTTTCAGCAGGACGAGAAAAGACGAAGTGCCATTCAGGCATTTCATGAGCGAGTAGTCAGAAGAAGTGGATATTTCAGTGGTAAAAATGTTACTCGTTTTTGCAAGGAATATGAATTGGAGGCACGATACCTTGGTACGGGTCTAACACCATTAAGTGATCAAGAATTAATTGACAATTTTGTATACGTTTCAGAATTACATTTGCGTGACCGACTAGTTGTGGATGCACCTCGACTAGTTATAGAAGGACAAATAAGATGGTCACAATACAAGATGATACTCATAAGGATGTTTGCACTGGATGATGAAGATAAAGTGACTAGATCCACATTTCTAAAGTGGATACATAAACCAAAAGATCAATCTATTCTAGATATAAAAAGGGAGTTTGATCAGCAATTTGCAGATTTATCTGATTATGATAGGAGGGCTATAGATCAAGAAAGGTATCCTTGTTTCTCCGGGCTATAGATTCGAAAGCCCGAGAAGAAATTTTTCCACAAGTACAGCAGATAGGAACTGAGTCTGGTCTTACCGAAGACTGGGGTAATGTAGATGAAGCTGTTAGAGGATATGTAGAAAAGCAAAGAACTTTGTCTAAGTTCATGCAGAGCTGGCATGATGATATGCAAGAAGAACAAGCTCAGGCTGTTCAACAACCTGTACAGAACCCTCAGGTAAACCTACCAACACCAAAGGATGTTGTGCCCACTAATACAATGGAAGATATGTTTAAAAAGTTTAGTGACCTTACGATTCAAAGTATGAAGCAGATGATTGAATCTCAATCTTTACAAGCACCGGCACCTAAAAATCCAAAAGCTCCAGAAATTAAAAGATGTATTTGGTGTGACTCTTTGGAGCATAACAGATACTCATGTGAGAGCTTCAAAGAAGCATTAGCAAAGAATTTGGTATTCGTTAAGGAAAAGATGATATATGACTCTAAGACTGGAGAAAAAGTAAACATTAATTTTGGTCGGGGAGGAATGAGAATATTCTTCCCTGGCACTTGTAAAAACGTTGCTTCAACATCGCATACGTATGCATGTCAGGTAGTTGACGAAAATAATGATTTAGAACCGTGGTCTAAAGTAATAAAGTCCTTAGACCGCGGGAAGATGCATCATGAAATTTTAAAAACAGCTAGTAATGAAATCCGAGAGGTAAGTGGATGGGATGATCCTGTAGATACTCTCTCGGTTGTTACATATCTATGCTCTTCGGTAGAGCATGAAGCAGTAGTGGAAGAGAAACGAAGAAGAACCAATGAGGGTGAAGAGGAGAAAAGAAGAACTAGGCGTCAAGTAGAAGCTTCACATGAACAACCTCAAATACCAAACCAAAACCATCCAACACAAACAAACCAACCCACTCAAATAGATCCACCATCAAAACCAACAATAATCCAACCAAATAAAATTCCGACTCAAGTTCAAATTCCTACTTCTGCTGAGATGCCAGTCTCTACCCACGATAATATTCCTCCTCAAGATCAAGAAATGCAACTTGTGAAAAAAGGACAAGGAAGAGTGAGAAATCCCGCATATATGCTAAAATCGCACATAGAGCAAGCCACAAATCTTAAACAAGTTCTCGAGAAAAGAGTGCTCGATAGTGTAATCGAATTTACACTCGGTGAGTTACTGGGAATAGCAAAAAGAGAATTTCTAGAAGTAATAATTGACCTCTTAAGAAGGAAACGACAACCAATAGCTGACATGCAAGAGATTGAAAGAATGGATGAAGAAACTCCTGTTCATACTGTGCAAGCGCAAGTTCAAGAGCTAAAAAATATACTTGAACCAATTGAGACTAATGTTCAACCGTGCGTGCATGAGGAAATATCCTTGGAGAAGAATCCTTCCGACATAACCCCTTCGAGTTATTACACTAAAGATCATTGGGCTCGAGCCACAACTGAGACGTTGGTAAGATTAGAGAAAATTAGCACTCCAGTTGTCGCTCTTATTGATCATGGATCTGAAGTTAACTTGATGTCCAAAGATCTCTATATGAAGGGGAAATGGCCAATAGACATGCAGCCTGGTTGGAGAATTAAGGCTGCGAACTCGATGCCAGGGGAGTTGTTTGGTGCATGCCCGCAGGTTCTAGTTACAATTGGAGATGTCAGTGATTATCAAAATTTTTTCGTACAAGATCATTCTAGTTACTCATTGATTCTAGGGCAGCCATATATTACTGCCTTAAGAATGGAAACAAGAGTCTTAGAAGATGGATCGGCTTATGCGCGAATCCGTAGTAAGGATGGGAAAAAGGCAGTTCAATTCATGACGGTATGTGTAGATCATATCAGGAATAGAACTTCTCTTCGGACAAGACCTATTCCTGAAGAATACGAGGATCAAAGTTTTTAAAGGAAGCTTTCATAAGTCGGGACTATGAAAGCTTGAAAGGTGAAAAGATCCCGAATGTAAATATGTTTATATCAAGTTTTATAGCACTTTCTTCGACAAATTCATTTCAGTTTCGTGTTTTTTCTGAGTTAAAAAGTGGGAAAAACAATACATAGCGGATCTTCAAAGAAACTTTCATGGATGTAGAGTGCTTAACTTCGACGAGGAAATCTCTGGAGTCTTTGATGAGATATCCTTTGCAGACACATTGTTTGATCTGCAAGAGTTAATTCAAGGAAAAAGGAGTGATTATGTGATTCAAACGCACTCTATTTCCATGTATAAGGAAATAGCAAAGTTTGAGCAAGATGAAATAGGTAAAGAAGTCTTCGTTGAAACAAAATACAAAACAATTGATAAAAAGATAAAGCCAGTCGCAGTTCCACTTCCTGAAGATAGTAATAAACTTATGGATGATGTTAAATCTCAGCCACCTCTCAGAGATAAGAGAAAAATAGGCCATAAATTCACTAAAGAAACGCTCGAGCAAATTCAATTGGGGAAAGATGGTTTCCTCAGCGAAAAAGAGAAGAATGTATTCTCTCGGATGTTATTTAAGCATGGAAAAGCTTTTTCTTTCAATGCCCAAGAAATTGGATGTGTAGATCCATCTGTGGTGACACCTATGATAATTTTCACAATTCCACATGTACCTTGGAATCTCAGACCGATTCCAATACCAAAAGCTCATATTTCAAAGCTAATTGATCTGTTGAATGACAAAATTAGAATGGGGATTCTTGAGCCATCAAGTGCTCCTTATTCTAACCGTTGGTTTACTGTACCAAAAAAGAATGGGTCATTAAGATTTATCCAAGATCTACAGCCAGTGAATAAAGTGACAATTAGAAATATGGGAACTGGGCCTATTGTAGACGAATATGCAGAAGCTTTTGCAGGAAGATCTATTTATTCAATGGGAGATTTGCACTTTGGATATGATCAATTCCAGCTAGCTCTCGAAAGCCGTGATTTGACGACTATGAGGACGCCACTTGGGCTTGTGCGCATGTGCACTTTGCCGCAAGGTGCCACGAACTCAGTGGCACATATGATGAATGGTATGCATAAAGTTCTTAGGGATTTTATTCCACATCTGACTATGCCATTCATTGATGATGTTCCTATTAAAGGCTGTGAAGAAAGAGATAGAGACGAGACTCTTGATGAGGATGGATGTAGGAATTTTGTTAAAAAGCACATAACTGATTGTGAATCCATTCTTAGTCGGCTGGAAGAGGTTCATTTGACATTGTCTGCTGAAAAATCAGTATTTGGAGTGCAAGAGGTTTTAATTGTAGGAAGTTTATGTGGACCGAAAGGAAGAAAGCCATGTCCAAAGAAAGTAGATGCCATCCAACACATGAAAGAGGTCTGCTCCTCGATCACTGAAGTGAGGAGATTTCTTGGGGCATGTGTTTTCTATGTTGTATGGATTCCCCATTTTGCCCATATTGCTGACCCACTTTATCAACTGGTTAGGAAAGGGCAAAGATTTCAATGGAAAGATATCCATACTCAAGCTGTGAGAAAATTAAAGAAAGCGCTTGCAGAAGCTCCATTGCTCAGAAAGGCTGATTATACTAATAATAAAGAAATTTATATCACCATAGATACAAGTCCGACAGGTATAGGTTGGGCGATTGGCCAAGAGGATGATGAAGGAAAAAGATATGCAATTCGTTTCGGAGCTAAAGTTCTAAATGTTCGCCAGAGAGGTTACCCTCAAATTAAGCGGGAGCTTTGGGGAATAGTGACTGCGCTAAAAAATGATAAAGAATATCTGATTGGGGCAAATGTGGTAGTAGAAACAGATTGTTTACCATTGTTGGGAATGATCGTGAATTGTTCCACTGCAGATATTGCCATGTTAAGATGGATAGCATATATTAAGTCGCTAAACCCTGAGTTTGTTCATATAGCTGGAAGGAATAATGTGGTGGCTGACATGCTATCACGAGCTATATATGAAAATGAAGATTCGATGACTTCTAATGATGAAGAGATAGGTCTGGACTTTTATGCTTTCACATGTACATAATCTAAGCCTAAATGAAGCATCTAATGGACTAAATAGAAAAGAGCCTAAGCGTCAAAATGAAAGGCTTGGAATTTGTACTGAGTCTTCAAAGGAAGTTCAAAATAGCTTAGGAAGAGGGAAAGATAACAGATGGATAGAAGAAGAACCTTACAAGATCCAAATAGGAATAACAGAAAGATTCAATGAAGACGAATATGAAAATGAGTGGAAGGAAATCGGGAGATATTTAAGTACGAAATGTCCTGACCTTAGTTGGAGCAAAGAAAAATTTCGTACCATTCGAAGAAAGTCAAGCAATTATTTCCTGAAAGATGGATTACTCTGGAAGCGAAGGATTGGAATGGGAAAGATGCCCCAGCGAGTTGTAGGTTGTGAAGAATCGAGAGGAAGGATTATGCGTGAAATGCATAGCTCACTATGGGCCGGTCATAAAGGCTTTCAAGGAACTTATGAAAAGATAAGGGAAAGATACTGGTGGCCTGGGATGTATGTGGATACCCAAAACTACGTAGCCACTTGTAAACCTTGCCAGATGTACTCCAATGTTAGACACAGAGATGAATTACATCCAACATATCCTCTTAATATTCACTATAAGTGGGTTGTTGATTTAGTTACAATGCCATTAGGGGTGCATCAGATGAGGTATATTGTATTAGCAAGGGAAGACCTAACAAATCATGTTGAAGGAAGAGCTCTAAGGACGAAAACTACAAGCAATGTATGCAAGTTTCTACTAGAAGACGTGTTTAGTAGATTTGGTTATGTGGAGAAAATAGTTGCCGATAAAGGTGAGCTTGATGCTCAGGAAGCTAAAGACTTCTTTAAAAATATGGAATTCGATTATCACTCACCACTGCTTACAATCCTGAAGCTAATGGAAAAATTGAGCGTGGCCATCCTCCAATTATTAAAGCTTTGGCTAAGGCTTGTGATGGGAAAATAAAGAATTGGCCAAATTACCTTCCATTTGCCCTTTGGGCAGATAGGATGACATACACTAGAACTACCCGATATATGCCAGCGGAATTGATGTATTGTCAAAAGCCTATTTTGCCGACGGAGTCACATGCTTTAGCGTGGACTTCCTTGCCTTGGGAAGATGAGGTGTCAAGAGAAGATCTTCTAGCAGTGCGGATTCTTCAACTAGAAAGAGGAAAAAATCTGGTAGAAGAAGCTGCATTTAAGCTTAGAGCTTCTAGAGAGAAAAATAAAATTGCATTTGACAAGTCCCACAGGTTAAGGCCAAAAAGGTTGAAGGAAGGAGACTGGGTACTTGTTTATGATAGCTCACTGAATACTCAATATGAGGCTCGAAGAAAACTGGTTAAGAGATGGTTTGGTCCCTACGTGGTATGTAAAGTTTTTGATAATGGAACATACTCACTTAGAGAATTAGATGGGACCAAGTTAAAGGATTTAATTGCTGGAAAGAGAGTTAAGCTCTTTAAAAGAAGAGAGAATGAGAATTATGAGACGGTAATAAATGAAGACGAAGAAGAGGAAAGTGGAGAGGAAGGAAGTGAAAATGATAAGATGAGGATATCAATAAGGAAAATGATTAAAATAAATTATATCGTAAGATGATGTATATATATATATAAAAACATATATATATATATGTATGTATATAATAAAACCAGGTAGACGAATAACAAGATATGAATCCGTTTGGATGTAATAAATAAGTAAAACAACAAATAAATTAAATGTATGTGTTTTACTTATTCATAAACTTCTATTAATACTAATTTTTGTTTCTTACAGGGTACTGACGGAGATTTGTGATCAGACCATTAATAGGAAGTTTTTTTTAGGTTTGATTGGACTGTTTGACTATCTTAGGAGGTATGTCGTCGAGTTGGACAAAAGGAGGGGAAAGTAGGATAAAATTACTCAAAGTGTAAACAAAGTTCCTTCGAAGAAATTTATACCTCACTTAATAAGCCATTTACAGTTAAGTATGAGAGAGGTATTTCTCTCGGGTCAACCTAAGGTCTTGTAAAGTCAAACCACTATATGAACTAAAGGAGAATTCTTTCTTTTAGTGCTGCCAAAAGGCAATCATTATTGTCTTCAATCCTTTCAGTATATGCTTTCATAAAGAAAATAAATAGATTATTGTCCTCCTTCAGACATGTGCGCTACTGACCCCGAATTGGGAATGCTAGAAGACAAATGGCAAATGCATTTGTGGTCGGAAGGATTGTGCTTAGATACGCTAATCAGAGAGTGAATCAGTAATAGTACTTGAATTACATCTGAACTTGTTTATTGGAAATCCTTGTGCAAAAGAACCTTAAATAAAAAACTTGCGCAGATAACAGACTTTAGCACCTCCGTGAATTCTTTTTCAAAGTTTCATCGTTTCATGCTGACAAAATTTCAGCGCCAGAACTCATAGTGTGGCCATTTTCCAATGAAATTTTTCTTACTTGTTAATGTTAACACTTCCTCATCTGGTAACTCTCTTATCATGCAACCAGGGATGGAGTTGACTATGTAAGGCATGCGTCTATTGGGAATAAGAAAGTGGTTACGTTCGTTTCTCAATTTCAAGACATATTTCGAGAATCCAGTGCATTCGCATGCTGTTGGCTCCTAGAAAATTCAATTATGCCTATAAAAAAGAGTTGTCAACCTTCAAGCTTCCTAAGTTATCGGATTATGCTTAATTTCTTGAAGGCGATTACCAAGGTAAACAAAACTTTTCAACTAATAAGGTCCAATAACAAAATAAATAGCTCAATACTATTGTAAATCATATTCCTCGTAGTGTGCTATGTACATAAATCAAGTAATTCCAGCCGGTTCAGACAGATTTGAATTTGGACACCATTTGGTCTCTAGCATTTCGAGACTCACAACAGATCATATGAAATTTCCCCGCCAGGCTCTCCGTCTGCGAAACCAAGCTCTAATTGAATTTTATATCATCTCTTTCTAATATAATACCAGCTTATAACACAATAAAACATGCGGTCTACTTGGAGATGTCGATGAAGGCAGAAAAGAAAAATGACTATTGACCATTTTCTGAGAACGTAGTTGCTGATCACCATATTAAGCTACTTTGGCCGAAAAGAACGAAACAGTAGATGCTATGAAGTCGCTGTAGGCAGGTCTTCTGTATATACAAGCCAGTCATCACGTAGTTGCCATCAGGTAGTTGCTGTCAATCTCAAGTACTATTTAACCTTTAAAAAATGCGTTCGGTAAATTATCCTGTCAAATGGAAAGAGTAGCCCCTGACATTTCAAAAATATGCACTATATCGATTCAGTTGCTTTTAGGTTTACTAAAAGCCACGACTACAAAACTGAACAATCTACTTCAAGGATTCCGACAAGGTACAAAAGCTGGAACAACATATAGATGCCATTTTGGTGAAGAACAAAATGAAAGCACCTGATGATTAAGAAGGAGACAGAACTCCACAATCAGGGATGTAAGGATTAGAATAAGGCAGAAACTGTGGAGCATGAAATTACGAGCAGTCCAGCAGTCATCTTCGCTGTTGAAATTTTGTATGTGCGATCTGCTTGAAGAAATCAATGAAGCAGTCAGGTCGCGAGGCCCCTCGTCCGTTACTACGAGAAAACATGGACCATCATAGCTGTACCAGCAATCTATGTCTGATCCTTTGCACGATCAATTGCCTTTGATTGTGCATCCGTCCAGCTCACCATCATCTCCAAACACTCTATGAATTGTCCGCTAGAAAACGCGTAGAATGGCCTCTGTGATAGAATCTCCCTTCCTCAACATGCGCGACCCTGTGACAGTATACTCCTTCTGCAGCAAGCTACAGATCATTTCGCGAGAGCCGCCAAGTAGTCGTCAGAGATGTATGCCTGTTCCTTCCTTTTTCCTTCTTCAACCCGATATGGGAACTTCCCCCCTTCCTCCTTGATCAGCACGTTTTTGCTATATATGTCCATTCAAAAAATCAAAATAGATATATATCGTACACAAACTCACACATATATACTTTTTATATATACTAGTATATACACCAAACGTTTCACGTTGATTTACATGTGAACACATTACAATGCACACATAAACTTATGCACTCATTTACAATTTGCACATACATTAACATATACATGTTCATATGGTTCCACTAAGTTGGAATCCACACATAACTAAGTGCTCACTCCAACATTTGTTTTGTAATTATGAGGCAAAGATAAAATCATATAAACTCAATCTCACATGCTTTCAATTATGATGAAAAGAAAAATAGACTTTTTAAGCATCATCACGCTGTAAAACTCTTTCAAGGATAGGAATCACCAAGGTTTGAGACTCTTTCACCAAAGTTGAAGGTGTTTTGACAAATTTGTATGCGAAAGTAACACATTCTCTCATTTTCATTCGATTTGCATTTGCCTCTTCCTAATATTTGAATCGATGCTTCTGGTTTGGTTTCTATTCTTTGATGTCAGATCTTGACCACATCCACCCCCTCTGAACCTGTGCATCCTCCGGATGCACCACCAACCTGCATACACAACATTAAATACAAGCGAGGATCAAGTGGTCATGGCAAATAAACACTACTTAAAGAAATTTCAACTGGATACATGAAATCTGAATACGTATTAAACTTGGCATAAATCAAGAAAAGAAGGTAGACAAAAGCATCCCATACAACATATCAGAATACACTAATGCACTCAGACTAGAAATCATATGAGTAATTCGAAAACTTCTTAGCTCTCTCGTTAACTCGACCCGGTCAGATCTAGTAGCCTATTCGAAGCATTTGCATATACCAGTCTTCACTAACTCGATTTATGAAACTCGCTTCTGGCTTCCCTATTGATCTTCTATCATCTGAAGCCCCTTCAGACCCTTTTTTTATTTTTCTCATATTTTTATTTTGTCTTTCTTTATTTTAATTCTTTATCCCAGCTCAACCTTTATATCTTTGCTTTTATTTTTATTTATTTATTTTTCCACACTTTTCGGCCTATGTCGAAATCGGATGCGACTCGTGGACCTGACCACCCGGCCAGGTTTAGCCCACCCATCTACCGACCCGACATAGCGCACGATGCACAATGTCAGCCTCATACGAAATCAACGTCAGCTCGTGGCTCTAACCACCCGGTCAGAGTGACTCCACTCGCCTATCAACCCGTATGAGCGCGTAACAACATGTAGGTCAGGCCATACGACACAACTAGCGTCAGCTCGTGGCCCTGATCACCCGACCAGGGTAGTTCCACCCGCCTACTAGCTCATCGCAGCACCCAACAACACATACACATACATATAGATAGCTGGCTGGTATAAGAATTCTTTTCTCAAGATATAATCTGTCTGAAGATTAGGTCAGATGAGAGATCAAGAGTAGAAGTCGAAGTGTCTCACTCATCAAGTGCTCATAAACACTAGTATATACAAATACTTAGTCTAGGTCTTCCCTTCACCTTCCTCGGTCTTGTTCTCGAAAGTTCTAGTCCATCTTCTAATCTTCCTCATATAATCTCAGTCCTTATACATCATATGTAATCTTATTAGTGGCACGAGATTTTGTTCTACTTAATTTTCCTTAATTATGCATTTATTTACATATCATATGTCCAACCCATGTAGTCTTCTCATACGGATATATATATATATACATACATACATATATATACATGAGAGGAAAAGAAACTGAAACAATAACATCTCACCAGTATAAAATCAGAAACCGCTCGAGCTTGTCGCCTTTAATCATTCTTCCTTTAGAAAAAAACTTGAACTTGGTCATCCTGCATAAATCAGAGGCTTATTTCACACGAATCTATATAAAAACAATTATTCAAAAAGGAAAATATTACCTGGCTTTATTTATATACATTGATGTTTATTTTCTTGCCGATCTCCGAGGATCTTCCCTGACTTTATTCTTCATAAAGAAAAACCTAACTTGATTCAAAATAAACATTATTTACACATATCTTTAATACAACATTTTAATTTATCTTTAAGACGTCTCACCCCCTTCACGTTCCCTACGGAACAAGGCAAGCTGTTGTAAGAGTTCTGCATATTCTGCTAAGTCACGACTATATACAAGAAGTGCTGTTGGGTCCACTTCCATATATGACTCACGGTCATCTGAAGTATCATCTTCTCCATATGTTCGTGCCCTTCGATACCTGAGTATACTTCTTTCATTTGATGATGAAATCAAAGTCTCCCTAGTGATACGATCTTTAACAAACTCTTCTATAGGAATTCTTTCTTCATTTTCAGGTGTAGGGAGCAAGTAAGTTGATATGAAAGAACTATCTAAGGTTCTCCCTTCAGGCACACTCCTTGACGTCTCTCTAAATCTTTCAGGAATGCTACCCTCTGGAATGGACAGTGAAGATTCCAATGATACATCCATTCCTGAGGGTAGCATTCCTGAAAGATTTAGAGAGACGTCAAGGAGTGTGCCTGAAGGGAGAACCTTAGATAGTTCTTTCATATCAACTTACTTGCTCCCTACACCTGAAAATGAAGAAAGAATTCCTATAGAAGAGTTTGTTAAAGATCGTATCACTAGGGAGACTTTGATTTCATCATCAAATGAAAGAAGTATACTCAGGTATCGAAGGGCACGAACATATGGAGAAGATGATACTTCAGATGACCGTGAGTCATATATGGAAGTGGACCCAACAGCACTTCTTGTATATAGTCGTGACTTAGCAGAATATGCAGAACTCTTACAACAGCTTGCCTTGTTCCGTAGGGAACGTGAAGGGGGTGAGACGTCTTAAAGATAAATTAAAATGTTGTATTAAAGATATGTGTAAATAATGTTTATTTTGAATCAAGTTAGGTTTTTCTTTATGAAGAATAAAGTCAGGGAAGATCCTCGGAGATCGGCAAGAAAATAAACATCAATGTATATAAATAAAGCCAGGTAATATTTTCCTTTTTGAATAATTGTTTTTATATAGATTCGTGTGAAATAAGCCTCTGATTTATGCAGGATGACCAAGTTCAAGTTTTTTTCTAAAGGAAGAATGATTAAAGACGACAAGCTCGAGCGGTTTCTGATTTTATACTGGTGAGATGTTATTGTTTCAGTTTCTTTTCCTCTCATGTATATATATGTATGTATGTATATATATATATATCCGTATGAGAAGACTACATGGGTTGGACATATGATATGTAAATAAATGCATAATTAAGGAAAATTAAGTAGACCAAAAATCTCGTGCCACTAATAAGATTACATATGATGTATAAGGACTGAGATTATATGAGGAAGATTAGAAGATGGACTAGAACTTTCGAGAACAAGACCGAGAAAGGTGAAGGGAAGACCTAGACTAAGTATTTGTATATACTAGTGTTTATGAGCACTTGATGAGTGAGACACTTCGACTTCTACTCTTGATCTCTCATCTGACCTAATCTTCAGACAGATTATATCTTGAGAAAAGAATTCTTATACCAGCCAGCTATCTATATGTATGTGTATGTGTTGTTGGGTGCTGCGATGAGCTAGTAGGCGGGTGGAACTACCCTGGTCGGGTGATCAGGGCCACGAGCTGACGCTAGTTGTGTCGTATGGCCTGACCTACATGTTGTTACGCGCTCATACGGGTTGATAGGCGAGTGGAGTCACTCTGACCGGGTGGTTAGAGCCACGAGCTGACGTTGATTTCGTATGAGGCTGACATTGTGCATCGTGCGCTATGTCGGGTCGGTAGATGGGTGGGCTAAACCTGGCCGGGTGGTCAGGTCCACGAGTCGCATCCGATTTCGACATAGGCCGAAAAGTGTGGAAAAATAAATAAATAAAAATAAAAGCAAAGATATAAAGGTTGAGCTGGGATAAAGAATTAAAATAAAGAAAGACAAAATAAAAATATGAGAAAAATAAAAAAAGGGTCTGAAGGGGCTTCAGATGATAGAAGATCAATAGGGAAGCCAGAAGCGAGTTTCATAAATCGAGTTAGTGAAGACTGGTATATGCAAATGCTTCGGATAGGCTACTAGATCTGACCGGGTCGAGTTAACGAGAGAGCTAAGAAGTTTTCGAATTACTCATATGATTTCTAGTCTGAGTGCATTAGTGTATTCTGATATGTTGTATGGGATGCTTTTGTCTACCTTCTTTTCTTGATTTATGCCAAGTTTAATACGTATTCAGATTTCATGTATCCAGTTGAAATTTCTTTAAGTAGTGTTTATTTGCCATGACCACTTGATCCTCGCTTGTATTTAATGTTGTGTATGCAGGTTGGTGGTGCATCCGGAGGATGCACAGGTTCAGAGGGGGTGGATGTGGTCAAGATCTGACATCAAAGAATAGAAACCAAACCAGAAGCATCGATTCAAATATTAGGAAGAGGCAAATGCAAATCGAATGAAAATGAGAGAATGTGTTACTTTCGCATACAAATTTGTCAAAACACCTTCAACTTTGGTGAAAGAGTCTCAAACCTTGGTGATTCCTATCCTTGAAAGAGTTTTACAGCGTGATGATGCTTAAAAAGTCTATTTTTCTTTTCATCATAATTGAAAGCATGTGAGATTGAGTTTATATGATTTTATCTTTGCCTCATAATTACAAAACAAATGTTGGAGTGAGCACTTAGTTATGTGTGGATTCCAACTTAGTGGAACCATATGAACATGTATATGTTAATGTATGTGCAAATTGTAAATGAGTGCATAAGTTTATGTGTGCATTGTAATGTGTTCACATGTAAATCAACGTGAAACGTTTGGTGTATATATACTAGTATATATAAAAAGTATATATGTGTGAGTTTGTGTACGATATATATCTATTTTGATTTTTTGAATGGACATATATAGCAAAAACGTGCTGATCAAGGAGGAAGGGGGAAGTTCCCATATCGGGTTGAAGAAGGAAAAAGGAAGGAACAGGCATACATCTCTGACGACTACTTGGCGGCTCTCGCGAAATGATCTGTAGCTTGCTGCTGAAGGAGTATACTGTCACAGGGTCGCGCATGTTGAGGAAGGGAGATTCTATCACAGAGGCCATTCTACGCGTTTTCTAGCGGACAATTCATAGAGTGTTTGGAGATGATGGTGAGCTGGACGGATGCACAATCAAAGGCAATTGATCGTGCAAAGGATCAGACATAGACATAGAGTGCTGGTACAGCTATGATGGTCCATGTTTTCTCGTAGTAACGGACGAGGGGCCTCGCGACCTGACTGCTTCATTGATTTCTTCAAGCAGATCGCACATACAAAATTTCAACAGCGAAGATGACTGCTGGACTGCTCGTAATTTCATGCTCCACAGTTTCTGCCTTATTCTAATCCTTACATCCCTGATTGTGGAGTTCTGTCTCCTTCTTAATCATCAGGTGCTTTCATTTTGTTCTTTGCAGCAGGTAATCACCAAAATGGCATCTATATGTTGTTCCAGCTTTTGTACCTTGTCGGAATCCTTGAAGTAGATTGTTCAGTTTTGTAGTCGTGGCTTTTAGTAAACCTAAAAGCAACTGAATCGATATAGTGCATATTTTTGAAATGTCAGGGGCTACTCTTTCCATTTGACAGGATAATTTACCGAACGCATTTTTTAAAGGTTAAATAGTACTTGAGATTGACAGCAACTACCTGATGGCAACTACGTGATGACATGCTTGTATATACAGAAGACCTGCCTACAGCGACTTCATAGCATCTACTGTTTCGTTCTTTTCGGCCAAAGTAGCTTAATATGGTGATCAGCAACTACGTTCTCAGAAAATGGTCAATAGTCATTTTTCTTTTCTGCCTTCATCGACATCTCCAAGTAGACCGCATGTTTTATTGTGTTATAAGCTGGTATTATATTAGAAAGAGATGATATAAAATTCAATTAGAGCTTGGTTTCGCAGACGGAGAGCCTGGTGGGGAAATTTCATACGATCTGTTGTGAGTCTCGAAATGCTAGAGACCAAATGGTGTCCAAATTCAAATATGTCTGAACCGGCTGGAATTACTTGATTTATGTACATAGCACACTACGAGGAATATGATTTACAATAGTATTGAGCTATTTATTTTGTTATTGGACCTTATTAGTTGAAAAGTTTTGTTTACCTTGGTAATCGCCTTCAAGAAATTAAGCATAATCCGATAACTTAGGAAGCTTGAAGGTTGACAACTCTTTTTTATAGGCATAATTGAATTTTCTAGGAGCCAACAGCATGCGAATGCACTGGATTCTCGAAATATGTCTTGAAATTGAGAAACGAACGTAACCACTTTCTTATTCCCAATAGACGCATGCCTTACATAGTCAACTCCATCCCTGGTTGCATGATAAGAGAGTTACCAGATGAGGAAGTGTTAACATTAACAAGAAAAATTTCATTGGAAAATGGCCACACTATGAGTTCTGGCGCTGAAATTTTGTCAGCATCAAACGATGAAACTTTGACAAAGAATTCACGGAGGTGCTAAAGTCTGTTATCTGCGCAAGTTTTTTATTTAAGGTTCTTTTGCACAAGGATTTCCAATAAACAAGTTCAGATGTAATTCAAGTACTATTACTGATTCACTCTCTGATTAGCGTATCTAAGCACAATCCTTCCGACCACAAATGCATTTGCCATTTGTCTTCTAGCATTCCCAATTCGGGGTCAGTAGCGCACATGTCTGAAGGAGGACAATAATCTATTTATTTTCTTTATGAAAGCGTATACTGAAAGGATTGAAGACAATAATGATTGCCTTTTGGCAGCACTAAAGAAAGAATTCTCCTTTAGTTCATATAGTGGTTTGACTTTACAAGACCTTAGGTTGACCCGAGAGAAATACCTCTCTCATACTTAACTGTAAATGGCTTATTAAGTGAGGTATAAATTTCTTCGAAGGAACTTTGTTTACACTTTGAGTAATTTTATCCTACTTTCCCCTCCTTTTGTCCAACTCGACGACAGCGCGCGCGCACACAGAGAGAGAGAGAGAGAGAGAGAGAGAGAGAGAGAGAGAGAGAGAGAGAGAGAGAGAGAGAGAGAGAGAGAGAGAGAGAGAGAGAGAGAGAGAGAGAGAGAGAGAGAGAGAGAGAGAGAGAGAGAGAGAGAGAGAGAGAGAGAGAGAGAGAGGGAGGGAGAGAGGGAGAGGGAGAGGGAGAGGGAGAGGGAGAGGGAGAGGGAGAGGGAGAGGGAGAGAGGGAGAGAGAGAGAGAGAGAGAGAGAGAGAGAGAGAGAGAGAGAGAGAGAGAGAGAGAGAGGAGAGAGAGAGAGAGAGAGAGAGAGAGAGAGAGAGAGAGAGAGAGAGAGAGAGAGAGAGAGAGAGAGAGAGAGAGAGAGAGGGGGGAAGGGAGGGAGGGAGGGAGGGGGAGAGA
The DNA here is from genome assembly GCA_020310875.1 of Ceratopteris richardii. NCBI lineage: Eukaryota > Viridiplantae > Streptophyta > Polypodiopsida > Polypodiales > Pteridaceae > Ceratopteris > Ceratopteris richardii. The sequence goes on along the minus strand of MU263804.1, from coordinate 6,518 downwards.
GAGAGAGAGAGAGAGAGAGAGAGAGAGAGAGAGAGAGAGAGAGAGAGAGAGAGAGAGAGAGAGAGAGAGGAGAGAGAGAGAGAGAGAGAGAGAGAGAGAGGCTTTGTAGTTTCAAGGAAGCAGTCGACCTGGCAGCAACAGGTGACTCAACAGAGATTGACATGCTTGTGGGTGACATTTATGGTTAGTGGTGGTTTTCTGTAATACAATTTAAGACAAACATTGAAAGTTTTGAAGCGACAGAACTTTTTGCTTTTGGTTATGTTTGCTCCTTTCACCAGGAGGTGATTACTCTGAAATGGGACTTGCTGCAACAACTGTTGCAAGTTCTTTCGGGAAGGTAACAAGCACACATGAAAATTTTATATGCCTATGTGATGCAGCATGCTATTAGATTCAAGAAATTAAGCGGGCTCCATTGAAATATCTGATGATGTAGCTAGTACAACCATCTAGGAGAGAGACCGCTATGCAATCTCCACAGCACCTAGCCAAAGCAACTTTATTGATGATTACCAACAATATCGGTTCCTTGGCAAAATTACATGCGCAGGCTACAGGTGTAGAGCATGTTTTATTTACTGGAAGCTTTATGCATGGCAACAAAGTAAGTGATAACAACTTTTTGATTCAATTACTCTTTCAAGCTACTTTTGGTTGCAATCAATGAGTTCAGCTGTTTCTTTGAACGCAATTGGGAGTGCAGTATTTTGTCCATTTTATAGAAACCTGGATCTGCAGAGATATAACTGAGATCCTTTTTTCATCCTCTTGTGCATCAGCTAGCAATAAGGCTTTTGGCTGTTGCCATGGAATTTTGGTCCAAAGGACAGATAAAGGTTAACGATTCCTGGCAGTCTGGAATATTTTGAGATTACAGTCATGCAAACAGTTTTATCAGTCCTGATACTGAATCGCTCTGTACAGGCCATATTCTTGCGGCATGAGGGTCATGCAGGGGCCATGGGAGCTTTACTAAGTGCACTGGATCCTGCTGATCAGACAGATGCCTTGCTTTTAAGCTAGGTTGCATTGTTCTCTTCGGATGCTTGTCTGAATGCTCAGTACCATCAGCTTGATTATTATGGGAAGTGATTGTTAATAGGATGTAACTTGCAGGAAAGTTGCATATCTTATACATTCCTCTGTCAGCCATCAAGAAGCTCAAAGGATGCTTAGCACCATTTTACATATCTAGATTGGAAGAAACATCACCATACCATACATGTGGATTATCTATGGTTAAAGAGTCTCTTCTAACGCAGTGATAAGTCCATCCTAAAGCCAAGGCTCAGAACTCCTATAATCTATTTATGGCTCAAAGTCAACAATTTGAAGTTCTTACCTTTGGTCTATATATAAGTAAGATCTAAATGACTGAGATCTTGGTTTGTGCTTTGTGAGATCTGGATCCTGAAGCTTGAGCCACCTATCCTGATACTCAAAATTTGTACCTGTACAAGATGAAAATCCAAAGGACAACCACTCCAGAAGCAAAAGTTTGCTCAGGTGAAAGATGATAGACTCAAAAGACGCTACCACTCCAGAGGCAAAAGCTTGCTTGAGTGAATCGAAGTGTGTAGAAGAATATGTAGCATAAACATTGTGCATATTGTTGATACTTCCAGACTTCAATGACCAATGCCTGATGACCTTGTATTCGACTATTTTATAAATGAATCATTTGAAGATTGAAAAAGACAGGGATGGCGAATACAGTGATTTAATGACAATTAACATGGCATTAAGCTCTTTGATTTATTATTGCTGTCAGCCTGTCACTTATTAGCATCATGCCTGCCTGATGAGTTGCTTTCACAATTGAGGTTGAACATATCATATGAGAAACTCTGATCTATTTCTAGTAGCTTTTAAAATGACTGGTGTACAAAGAATAACACTTCCATCATTATATGTGTTGATTAGAAGTAGCATCCAGTGTTTGTTGATTTTCCACATTATCATATGCTTGAATTCATATCTGTATGTTAGCATCAAGGAATCCTATAATTTGATTAATGGCTTACATTTAATTTTGTCTCCTGCCCAATTTGATTGAGATCTTGGTTTGTGTTTTGTGAGATCTGGATCCTGAAGCTTGAGCCACCTATCCTGATATTTCAAAGTTTGTACCTGCACAACATGAAAATCCAAAGGACAACCACTCCAGAGGCAAATATTTGCTTGAGTGAAAGATGATAGGCTCAAAAGACACTACACTCCAGAGGCAAAAGCGTGCTTGAGTTAATCTAAGTTTGTAGAAGAATATGTAGCATAAATATTGTGCATATTGTTGATACTTCCAGACTTCAATGACCAATGCCCTGATGAACTTGTATTCGACTATTCTATAAATGAATCATTTGAAGATTAAAAAAAGACACGGATGGTCTAGTAGCTTTTGAGATGACTGGTGTACAAAGAATAACGCAATACATCATTATGTGTGTTGATTAGAAATAGCATCCAATGTTTGTTGATTTTCCACATTATCATGCTTGAATTCATATCTGTATGTCAGCATCAAGGCATCCTATAATTTGATTAATGGCTTGCATTTATCTATATCTCCTGCCCAATTTTCATGATAAGTATGATTGACTGTAGAATATACGCATGTAGAATATGGTATGTAACCTCTTTTGAGCAGTTGTCCTTGATACACGTACCAACATCTTGTTTATACGATAATCAACATGAACTTGAAAAACGCAAGGAAGCATTTAGACGTCATATCTGACAGTTTTAATATGAGAGCCAGGTGAGCTGCATAGTTGCATAATCTTAATGTGTAGTATGTGTCAATGATATAATTTTCACCAGATGTAAACTTATGGATGTTTTCATTGAACTTTCGGTTTGGATCCTATGTTATACTCATCTCAAATCTTTTTGAATTTTTTAGACATCCCTTCATAGAAAGTCTAAAATTGGTTAATTTGCATATAATCTCGAATTCTGATTGTTGTGGAACATCAATTCGGCATATTTTTGGAAATCGAATGACAATTCTCGGATGCATTCAAATTTTTTCCATGCAAGTGTCCTAAAAGGCTCAATGGTTGGTGAGAAGTGAAGCAGGAACATGAATGAAACCCGTGTCACGAGGAAGGAGATAAGGAAGAGAGCTCACTCACACACTCTCACAATCAAAGAGGAGCACACACACACGAGGAAGGAGATAAGGAAGAGAGCTCACTCACACACTCTCACAATCAAAGAGGAGTGCACACACAGATTGAGGCAAGGAAGAATGATCCTTTTTTTCTTCTTCTATTACATAAAAGGAATGTACAAGAATGACCTAAAAACAAGAATACAAGAAGTGCAATATATAAAGACCTGTACATAAGGAAAAACCTAATGTCTGCGAATGAGTGAGCTTGCAAGAAACAAATGTGCCATCACTCTCGGTAGATAAATCTAATAAAGTTCAATGAAGTGTCCCTGACATATACTAGCGTGACCACTTTACATGTCAGAGAAATGAAAATGATACATGTCATCCTGGATCATCACATGTTGAGCTTGATATCTTAACAACCCAATCATTTCTTTCATTGGGAACGAGCATTTAGTGTCCTCCAAAACGTTCAGCTTTGCAAAATGTTGTGCAATAATTTCTTTCAATTGTTGCACAATTGGTAATTACTATTGCGAGAATCTTGCAATGGCTTCAAAGGACTTTTGGGTGTCAAAAGTATCTTGTAGACTGACATGATTAGCCATCTCTAGTAAAGAGATTCACATCTATGAGCATATTCTTCACTTACCGAATTTAATTCTTCAGAGTCAATGAGCATGATGATAAAAGAAAGAAAAATTATGGAGTCAATGAGCATGACATAACTATTCCACATTTATCAGCATGTTCTTCACATATCAAAGTCCTATAGAGTAAACGAGTGTGCTTATAAGAAAAAAAAACCTTGTCATCGCTTGAACCACATATTTTCTGTTAATCAAACCGTAGAGTAGACATTGGAATGCAGATCCCACAAAATATAATACGTTCCCTTTATTCACATGGTATCAACAAATTATACAATTTATATACAAATGTATCCAAAAAGAGACGGTCTAAGTTAGTGATAAAAAAGATTGTTGAAGGATATCTATCATTAAGTGCTCTTGCCATGTGAAGGTAGGAGAGCTATCTTCTACATATCACAGGTAATCTCTAACACTATGATTGGTCATATATAGAGTTTGATCATGCTAGAGATGTTTGGGAGGCCTTAGAGAAGATGTATGCCACTTCCACAAGAAGTAGAAAGATGTAGCTTAAGAATGAACTCCATTATTTGAAGAAGGGTAGTGGTCAATCTATTGTTGACTACACCTTGAGGGTGAAGGAGTTGAGGGAGCAATTGGCATTCATTGGTTGCAAAGTAGATGAGGAAGACCTTGTACAGATTATGCTCAATGGGCTCAGAGGGAAGACAAGTGGAAACCCCTCATTACTACCATCTTGTATAGAGATCCTCTACCAACTCTTGAGGAGTTGATTCCACACCTAGTGGCAGAAGAGGTTGCCATAGGAGACACATCCAAGAAGGATGGTCACTCACAGGTCCTATATGCTAGCAAAGGCAAAGGCAAGAGTGGAAAGAAGGGGAAAGGAGGAAAAAAGCAAGTGGAAACAGTCCAAGGAAGAAGATTCAGATTTAGAAGGAGATAGCAAAGCTCATCTTCAAGGAAGCGCAAGAATGGCAAAGGGAAGAACGAACCTCATCAAGGTAAACTCGTTTTTTATGTGGTAAACACAATCATATTTCTTCAAATTACTGGTTCAAGGATGACAAAGGCAAGAAGAAGGAGCAAGGGAACTATGCTAACAACTCCAAGAAGGATGATGAGAAGGAGACCCTCCTAGCCATGAGACATGGCTACACTAGTGATCCCAAGGACACAAAGTGGTACATAGACTCTGGATGCTCTAATCACATGACATGTAAGGAGGAATCTTTTCTCCATATGCAAGTCCCAAGCTCAAAAGGTTGTGTGGAGACAGGAGATAACACTGAACATCCCATTACACATGTGGGAGATGTGAAGCTAGATGAAGGTAAATCTATCAAGACTCTTAAAGATGTGATCCATGTTCCATCTATTTTCAAGAACCTTATCTCTATAGGACAGATGGTAGAGAGAGGTATGCAGGTTATATTTGATTCAAAGGTTGCATGTTGAAGCAAGGAGGCAAGGTCATTGCCAAGGGAAGGAAACAAGGCAGATTGTTCACACTAGATGTTGCTCCTACACACAAGGTATGTTATGTGATGATTGCTAACAAATTGATTGCAGAGATTGATCTTTGGCACAAGAGGATAGGACATATCAATATTCCCAGTTAAAAAAGCATGTGCAAAGCAAGTTTAGTGCAGGGACTACCAATCTTGAAGGCCAAGGTCTACATGAGTTTTGTGATGCTTGTCAGCTGGGTAAGCAAGCAAGGAAGCCATTTCCAAAGAGTGAGTACAGATCCTCTAAGCTCTTGGAGCTTATACACTCAGATGTATAGGGCCCTAGCAGAGAGGCTTCATTGGGAGGAGCTAGGTACTTTGTCACTTTCATTGATGACCACTCGAGAAAGGTATGGCTATATGTTATCAAGGAAAATCAGAAGTATTTTCATTCTTTCAAAAGTTTAGGTCCCTTGTCGAGAAAGAATCTGATGCACACCATCAAGACACCTAGGTCAGATGGAGGGGAGAGTATTTCTCTAAGGAATTCACAAAGTACTTGTAGGATAATGGCATAAAGAGGCACTTTACATGAAGGTTCACCCCTCAACAAAATGTTGTAGAGAGGAAGAATAGACATTTGGTTGAGATAGCTACATGTCTCATAAATGAAGGTAAGTTACCATTGTCTAATTAGGTTGAGGCTCTGAATACAACTTGTTACTTGATAAACAGGGTTCCAACAGGTGGTGTGCAGAACTTGACTCCATCCGAAGTCAATTACGGCAAGAAACCAACCATGGAGCACCTCAAGGTATTTGGATGTGTATACTTTGTTCATTTTCCTAGTGAATTGAGAACAAAGTTAGAGCCCAAGAGTGAGAAGTGTGTGTGCATTGGCTACTCGAATGAGGAAAAAAGGCTATAGGTGCTACAACCCTCTTGCAAAGAAGCATTATGTGTTAAGAGATGTTGTGTTTGATGAGTCAAGTCACGGTATGGAGACAAGGGCAAGGCAAAGTTAGATGAAGAGGATCAAGAGGAGTATGCAGACTTCGATATGTAGATTCAACCTTAAGAGTCAATCACAATCAGTGGATCAGAGGCTTCTACATCTAAGGTACACTCATATGATCACTTTTACACTTATGATTATGAAACATCATCCCCTACTTAAAAGTATAGAAGGTTGCAAGAGATAGACTATGACATTAGGGAAGCCCAAGAGGAGTCGGAAGAGGAAGAGGTTGAGGAGGTCATTACTCCTAATGTAAAGCTCAATACACTCAAGAGGAAATATCTATCTATCTATCTATCTATTCGTTATCTATC
>MU263803.1:20000-35000 GCA_020310875.1 Ceratopteris richardii | reverse complement strand
GTTGTGGTACCGACTTTCGTCTCGAACGCACGACGTCGGGGAGCTCTTGTTGTCTTATAAAAAGGCTATAGAGGAATAGATTTTGTGGAACCTTGCAGTCTAGAGCGTCCAGCGTTTCCTAAACAACAGCTCTTGATCTTTCTCCTCCTTTCTCCATGTCTACTGCAGAAACCTTGCGAAGCCATGCAAAATCATCGCCACAAGACGCAAGTTATGTATCTCCTTATCTTATTATGCGTCTTGTGCGTTAGTAGTGCACTGATCGCTGCCCGACCTCATGAGGCAGATGCTACCAATCAAAGGCAAGCACCATCACTGGACGTTGCGGAAGGGCCGCAAGACAAAAGCCACCAACGTGCAGGGGTCAACGAAAACCAACACATCAACGAGGACAGCATTTCAATATTCGGGGAGGAGCTCAAGCTTCACGGGAACTGCGATATTTGTCCGGGAGGGAAGAAGAATTGTTGGTGCATACCGTTCTTTCCAAGTCATCGCAAAAACTGCGTCTGTTCCAAGTTCGCCTTTCTCTGAAAGATTTCTCACCAGCGTTATTGCCGAGATAATTTCCATTTCATTTTGCAACTTAGACAGGGTCCTTTCGTACACAGTGATTAATGAGCTCATAGCGTGTTTAAATTATGCATCAATTAATGAGATGATTGTGTTTTAACGTTTTGGCTTTTAGCTTTTTCTGTTATTCTAATGTGTAGGAAATGAGTTAATTATGCATCAATATGATTGTGCTTTTCGCGTTTGAGCTTTTAGCTTTGTCTGTTATTTTAATATGTGTGTGATAGTTTTACAAGTATTTTAATATGTGTTATGATAGTTTTACAAGTAGTAAGAATATGGGCTATCGCAACATTCTTGCTCTTGCGTTTCAGCACTGTCTGTTATTTTAATATGTGTGTGATAGTCTTACAAGTAGTAAGAATATGGGCTATCGCAACATTTTTCAATTGCTCTTGCGTTTTAGCACTCTTATCTACTTCAGTCTTGACCATGTTTATGAATATGAGAGCAGGATGCCTGAATATCCGTAATGATGTTATTAGCATCCTGATGGGATATGATTAACATGATTTGATATGGATCTTTACAACGGAGGAACTCGTGTTTCTTATACACAGTGTGGAGAGAGAGAAGGAGAGAGCCAGAGACAGAACGGGGCTTCTATCTCCTTGCAGATATTTGTTAGTTAGGGGCTTAAAAGTCTGTTTTTGTTCCCACTCCATGGCCACAACCTTCTCACAATCATGAAGATGAATAGACCAATGGCTACATGGTTTATTCAAGTGCAATAACTATAATGGAAATACTAGATCTCTTATGTGTAACTCACCTCCGCTTATGCATGTTTATACTTTTATATAACGATTCCACTGTTAAGAAGATTATTATCATGCCTATCTTGCGAACATGTAGTATTTGATGGGTTTCTGTTTTTATGTTGTCTTCCGTACTTTGTGTCGTGGTTCCAACTTCTCACTTCCGCCTCAAACACTTGTTCTTTCTCCTCCTCGTTTCTCCGACTCTAATGCAAAACCTTTACGAAGTCATGCAAAATCATGTCCAGGCGACGGAAGTTCTGTAGCTCTTTATCTGCGATCATACTGTGTTGTCTCTTGCTATAGCAACATGTCATTGTTGTTGTGTAGGAAATGATAATACACTCTACCTAAAGAAAGAAATCGAGTACATGTGTTATGTACTCTATTGGTTGCAAATTTAAGGTTTAGATGATTGACAACCAAAACAAGATTCCAGAAAGTAAAACATAGTGGAAAATAAAAGAGATATGTAGGAGCAGAATGAACATGAACCATGTACAAAAGCGATATCTCGTAAATGAGCTATGTAAAAAAGAGATTCGATAAATGAACCACGTACAAAAGTCTAGCAAACCTGTTCCATATATGAGAAAAATATAAAATGTGGCAAACCGCTTCCATCTATGAACCGAATACAAAAATATGGTGCAAAATTGCGATATATGGGACAACAAATTTGTGGCACATCGCTACCATACACATGCTTAGAGGGATCAAAACATTTATATATGCAGTCCTACAACAAAGCACATTCACTTCCTCCATAGGCACTTGTAGATCCACCTCTCGAGCCTGCTCCTCCACAATGTGACCTAGGTCGACGAGACAAAGGAGATGAGCGAGCACTTGTATAGTGTTGTTGCGTAGAATGTTGGTGCATATGTTCACTGCTATACCGCTTAGGGGATGGCTGAGAAGATGATCGCCACCATAATTATCGATATTACTTTCGTTCCTTCTTGTAACTTAGGTAGTATCCTAAAATATCTACCCACTCCAATTTCTCACTTTGTATGCAGTCCATTTCCTACACAGTGATTGCATTTTAGCATTTGAGCTTTTAGCTTCACCTATTTTTCTAATATGTAGAGGTGTGATGTTTTACAAGTATTAAGTCTACACACAATCGCAACAATCTTCAATTGCTCTTGGGTTTTAATACTCTGACGTACTTCAGTCTTGATTCTGATTAAAAACATAAAAGGACATGCATGCATTATCGCATATACAGACACACATACACACATTAACACATACTAATTATACACATGGATGCAAATGGAGATGCATGCACATGCTTATGCATGCTCATACATATACACATGCAAATGCCTACATACACACACACACACAACATATTTATACACATACACATACATACATATACACACACACATACAGATGCACATAGCTACACACACATACACACACATACACACATACACACATACACACACATATACACACATACACACACATACGCACACATACATACACACATACACACACATACACATGCACATATCAATGGATTTTTATAGCATTTAGAAGGTAATTTTATGATTGCTTTCAAGTTATTTTGGGGCCTATATAGCTGTTTTGGTGGACTGCAAAGGTCTAAAAGTGTCTTATAATCAAGATAAAAATCACATAGGGATATTTTCTATTTCCTCTTATTTTTAACCATTTACAATTTCACTAGGTGATGTATGATAAACTACAACATATTAGGCTTATACCAACCCAAATACATTGGGGTAATTTAGCCATTGTGTCAGTATAAGCACTAGTATGAACATCAGCACAATAATGTTGGTACAAACATCAGTATGGACACTGGTATAAGCATCACAACATGCCCAATGCCATTGGTACAAGCGTCGATATGAATGCACGTACATTTTGGTCAGTATACGCACTCGTACTTATCTCAAAAGTTGACGATATGAGTGTAGGAAACAAAATCCTCGATATAAGTGTCAGTAAGTTCCTTGAAAAAATCATCGATATGATCCTAGCATACCAATGCTCATTTAGGGGCCTATATTGGCGACCGTATCTGAATTTAGTTTTTGGCCAATCTATGTTGTCTCTTGTTGCAGCAACATGCCAATATTGTTGTGTAGGAAATGATAATACACTCTACCCAAAAAAAAACCGAGTAGATGTGACATGTACTCTAGTGGTTGCCAATCAAGGGTTTAGATAATCAACAACCAAAATAAGATTTGATAAACTAAAATGCACTGGAACATAAAAGAGATATGCAGGAGAAAAATGAACATGAACCATGTATAAAAAGAGATATTTCATAATTAGGTAGAAAAGAGATATTCGATAAATGAACTATGTACAAAAGTCTCGCAAACCATTGTCGTATATGAGACAAATACAAAATATGGCAAACCACTGCTAAATATGAACCGAACACAAAGTTGTGGTCCACCACTGCAATATATGAGACAAGTACAAATTTTTGGCTGACCAATACCATACACGTGCCTAGGGGAATCAAAAAATTCATAACTCCAATCCTACAACAAAGCACATTCACTTCCTCCATATGCACTTGTAGATCCACCTATAGAGCCTGCTCCTCCAGAATGTGATCTAGATAGACGAGATAGAGGAGATGAGTGAGCACCTTTATGGTGTTGTTGTGTAGAATGTTGGCACATATGTTCATTGTTGGATCCATTAGGGGATGGCTGAAAAGATGATGACCACCATTATTATCGATATTACTTTCCTTCCTTCTTGTAACTTAGGCAGCATCCTAAAATATCTACCCACTCAAGTTTCTCATTTAATTTGCAATCCATTTCCTACACAATCCATTTCCTACACAGTGATTGCATTTTAGCGTTTGAGCTTTTAGCATCATTTGTTATTCCAAAATGTAGAGGTGTGATGTTTCACAAGTAGAAAGTCTACACATGATCGCAACATTCTTCAATTGCTCTTGGGTTTTAATACTCTAATCTCCTTCAGTCTTCATTCTGCTTATGAATATCACAGTACAATGCATGAATATCCGTAATGATCTTATTCGCACTAGACGGTTAACAAGATTTGATATGGATCTTCACAAGGGATGAACTTGTATTTTTCATACACAATGCGGGGAGAGAGAAAGAGAGAGATAGAGAGAGAGAGAGACATAGAGAGAGAGATGGGAGAGAGTGTGAGAAACCATTATTATATTGCTTGCTTGGTTATCATCTCCTACATGCATTTAAGAGATAGAAGCTCTTCAAGAGATTTTTAGTTTCCATTTCATAGCCGCATGATCATTTGTAGTCCATGATTTTTAGCTTCCATTTTACGTAAGTAAGAAACATGTTATAAGTACCATATTTGAATGAAACGCAAGATGTAGTTGAACCATGGGCATATTTCTGTCTATTGAACCATGACGATCATTTGTAGCTAGAGGATCATTTGTAGTCCATGACTTTTAGCATCCACTTAAGGTATAGGGAAACTAAATCCATATAAGAACTATCACTACAAGGAATATGGGGGCATAGGGACAGTCAATGCAACGTATTTTTCATCACTACATGATCCTGAATTTTGGCAGTTAGGGCATCACGCGTGCATTGTCATTTAAACATTGCTATCCTTCACGTTACTTTTATGTTATTTTTGATGCTTCTAGAGACCTTCAAGAGAGCACCACCATATTAGCATCACTTATGTGATTAAAGAGGCAGCATTAGATACGTGATGCTACTATGCATTGCTTATGTAACACTAATGGGTGTCATTCCACGAATTGCATGATTGCATACATGATGCTTCTGAATCACTTAAGCCACCATAAAGGTTGATAAAAGTAAAGAAAGAAACATCAAATCACTATTTATCCTTATTTTACGTGCAAGTGATTGAAGAGCTCTCCAATGTTCAGACCTCTATTACGCTTCCAAGATCTATCAATCTCTTTCTGAATCTCTCTCTTTTCTAATCTCTCTCTCTAATTGTCCCTCCCTCTCTGTCTCCTTCTTTCTACCCCTTTCTCTTTCAATTTCACTCTCTCTCTCTCTCTCTCTCACTCTCTCTCTCTCTCTCTCTCTCTCTCTCTCTCTCTCTCTCTCTCTCCCTCTCTCTCTCTCTTTCCTTCTCTCTTTTGATCTCTCTCTCTCTCTCTATCTCTCTCTCTCTCTCTCTCTCTCTCTCTCTCTCTCTCTCTCTCTCTATATATATATATATATATATATATATATATATATATATATATATATATATATATATATATATATATATATATATATATATATATATATATATATATATTGCAAGCACAAAATATGGATAATTATTGTAAGTACAATTTTCATTGTTTATGTATCATTTCATTCTTTAACATACTTACACTTACTCATTCTTATGCATATGTACACATATACATGATCATGCACGCTCACATATATGCACACACATACATATGCACATACTCACACACATACATACATCCAGCCATTCACACATTCACATAGATGTGCACATACACACATACACATAGACACACACATACACATGCATATGCAAAAACATATCTACAAAAACATAAAAGGACATGCATGCATTATTGGATATACACATACACATACACAAATTAACACATACTAATTATACACATGGATGCAAATGGAGATGCATGCACATGCTTATGCATGCTCATACATATACACATGCATATGCATACATAAACACACACAACATATTTATATACATACACATTGTAGATCCCTCTCTTCCCTCTCTCTCTCTGAAGTATCTCCTTCCTAGATCCCTCTCTTCCCTCTCTCTCTGAAGTATCTCCTTCCTGTGCAAGTGCATGCTTTCCCAAGGGCAGATCTCATACCCCAAATCGGAGAAATGGTTCTCTCCGATATGTCATGATGGATAAGGAAGCAATGAATCGATAGAAAATGGGTTCCCTAGTGCCAATGTTGTGCCTTGGCGCGTTGTCTCTGCGTGGTACTGACATTCCGTCAGGGGCATGCATCTTGACACTTAAACAAACAAGTAGGAGATGTGGAAAGCAATCATGTAAATCTTTCATGAATGCTTTGCCAACGGATGCAGTGTCTGGTGCAGCAGCATTGGCAGTTGAGAGTATTTCTGCTGGTGCATTGTTCTTTATCAACCAAGATCGGCTAGGCAAGGCCAGCCCCCCTCTCTCTCTCTCTCTCTCTCTCTCTCTCTCTCTCTCTCTCTCTCTCTCTCTCTCTCTCTCTCTCTCTCTCTCTCTCCTCCAGCGGCGCGCGTGCTGCCGCCGTGGGAGGGGGGAGAGAGAATCTCTCTCTCTATCCTCTAGAGCCGCCCTCGTCATCATCCCTCTCAACGCGGCCAGATCGTTCTCTTCAGCTTGAGTCTCTCTCTACACCGACAGTATCTCTCTATCTTCCACAGCCACGTAGATATTCTCTGGGCCTAGCCATGAGTATCTAATGTCTCTCTTTCTTTCGAAGGTCTCCGTCATCTACGCCTCAGTTCGAACATCTCTCTAATTGTTCTCTATCTATTTGTTCTTCCATATTACCGACCAACTCTCTTCTCTGTGCCGAAGAAATTTCCTTATCTTGTGTTATTCAGAACTGGCACAACTGTTCGTAGTCTGATAGGGTCGTCTGCACATCCCATGGCCAATGGAACTCTATGCATGCAACCATGAGTTTGTATGTGCACTAATAACAAAATCTATGTCAGCATTTCTGAACAATGGGATGGCAGACTTTGCCTCTTAGAAAAAATCATCAAGACAAACCGCTCTCTCTCTACCAAAGTGCACGATGGTAAAGCATGTACAAGAAAATAAAACTTAACTCAGCAGAAATGGACAAAGAAGCATACCTGGAGGAGACGATCCACAAGGGCAATCCAAAGGATGGGGAAGAAACAAATGAGTTTGGACTTATTTATAGGCCCCTCCCTAGGACTTCCTTCTAGAACGTTCTAACCTCCTCAATGAACTTTCTAATTTTGGCGGTATTTTAATTTTTCCTTAGACTTAGGTTTTGGTTTCACACTGTATGTACATTTTAATGGGTTTTAAGGGTTTGGCCTTCAGAAACCGCCATTTCCAAGGGTCTGACCTAGGGTTTTTGGTCGGAAAAAGTAAGGGTTTGCTCACAATTATCTAAAAATCGTCAATTTAACGGTTTATTTGCAATTCGGGCCTAAACTCCAAGGGTTTCCAAGGGTTTGAGTTCATTTTTCATGGGATAAACCCTCATTTTCAGTCAGTTTCAAAGGTCAAACATAAGGTTTTCATGGTTCTAATGTCAGTTTCATTTACACACAGGTCTAACATACATCTCAAACTTGTTTTCGCATCGCACAATCAATTAATTCGGCCAAATTATGCATGAAATATACCACTCTTTAGTCAAAACATCACACAAAACTCATAAAACAATGAACTTTTGAAAAAAACTCAGTGCACACTCCCTGCGGGATTTCATCCCGACATTCGCCCCCACTAAACCTGCACATCGTCCCGATGGGCCAACCTGCAAGATCCAACAGAAGCGTATCAGGGTTCTTTTGAAATCTCTTTACACTTTTTATCTTTTTCTTTTCAAAACTCAAATCATGATCTCATGCAGTCATGCAATCTTTTATAAAGATTAGTATGAATTTTAGAAAATTAGGTAGATTCAAGCTTCACAAACATCATATTATGTTTCTGCATCTGCAATCTGACAAGTAATCACATGAATAAATCGTCGGCTTTCTAGATCTTTTGTTTGTTCGACTGGTTCAGATCCAGCTGCTCATTCTAAGTACTAGCATATACATATGTTTCTACTAACTCAGTTTGTAGAATATACCTCGATTCCTACTATTTATCTCTTACTTGTCCAGCTCTCCATTAGATCTTTCTTTCTTTTTCTTTTTCTTTTTCATTCTTCTTTTTCTTTTTCTTTTCCTCTTCATCTCAGCTCAGCATTTCTTTTTATCTTTTATTTTTCACAAATCGGCCTATGTCGAAATCGGGTGCGACTCATGGACTTGTCCGCCCGGCCAAGTTTATTCCACCTGTCTGCCGACCCGGCATAGCGCACGGCATACACAACGTCAGCCCTGCATGAAATCAACGTCAGCTCGTGGCTCTCACCACCCAATCAGAGTGACTCCACCCGCCTACCGACCCGTACAGGCACATGACAACAGATAGGTCAGGCCTACGATGAAACTAGCTACGGCTCGTGGCCTTGATCACCCGAGCAAGGTGGTTCCACCCACCTACTAGCCCATCGTAGCGCACCAACAACATACACGCACATATAAGCTGGCATGAGTATGAATGTTTCTTTATAAATCATGATCCATATGGAGGTAAGATCTCGCAAGAAATAAATACTAGGATCCAAAGTTTCCCACTCACTAAGTGTTCAAATCAATCAGTATATACATGCACTCGGTCTAAGCATGCCATCACATTCCCAAGCTTTCACTCCCAAAAGTCTCTAGTCCACTAACTGATCCTATTCATATAATTTCTAGCCACTCATGCTTCATGCAAACCCATAATAGATCTTTGTTATCTTCATTCTACATGATTTTCATAAACTCATATATATCTTTATTCTTCATTTTGATCCAGCTTTTCTTTATCTTCATGGTTTAACATTCTTCATCAACATCAGCCTCAGTGTCATCAGTTCCCTCCAGTGTCATCAGTATCCTCCAATATCATCAGTATCCTCCAGTGTCATCAGTATCATCATCATTCATCATCATCATCATCAATGATCATAATTCATCTTTCATCATCATTCATCTTTCATCAACGTTCATCATCATACATCAATCATTCATTAATCATTTCAATTACAATCATTCACTAATCATCAACCATCATCAATCAATTATCATCAATCATTATCTTTCAGTCATCATCATCATCCAATAACTCTTGATCATTTCCATATATTTCTATTACGATTTCTCTTCTATCCTCATTCAATATTTGAAAATATATCTTGGAAAGTTAAATTTTTACTTCTCTTACTCTTCTTCATACTTTTAGAAGTCTTTGAAGTTGTCTTTACACTTCCCTCGATTTGCGCAATAATATCATCAAGCAACTGTTTTTCTGCTTTGTTAACTCGTTTATCACATTTTTTATCTTCTTCAATCTCTTCTTCACTCTTTTCATGTTCAATTTGTTTGTCAAACTTTAATTGAGACTTTAATTTTGCAACCTTCTCTTGATCAAATAGATTCTCATTAGTTAAAAGGTTCGGATCAAATGATACATATACATTCTGATCTTTCTTTGATTTCTCTCTTTCAGACTCTCTTTTATGATCAATTTCCATTTGTTCTCTCAAAATCTGCTGAATATTTTGCTTCTCGACCTTTATTTGTCTACCTTTGGTTTCTTCAATTGGTTTCTCTTGACTCTCAATAGATAGTATTCTCTTTTGTTCATCAAGTCTATTATCTTCATGAGTTTTTGGTCTCCACGTCTTTTGAAGCGGTTTTGGTCTAGATTTGGTCTTCTCGAAATACTCTTTCATCCCACCTTTTCCTACATTCAAATGCAACGGTACCTCCTCTTGATATTTACAAATTTTATTTTCATGTTGACTTACTAGTTTATGTTTGCATGCACTTTCATACGCTAGACAATCCCAAAACTTATGCCCAAACTGATCGCACCAAAAGCAACGTATAGGTCTCTTCTCATCCCAACTTAATTTCCTAGGTGTCACTCTAGGCGTGGGTTTTCTAAGGCCTACTGACTCTTTCTGTGCACATATGCTTTGGAATTTTACCTCATGCTCATTATCACGTTTCCATACTTGTAGGTCATTAACTTGGTTTGTCAACATGTCAATTTTATGTTTTAATTCAGAAATCTCAGAATCCATTTCATTTTTTAGGTCTTTAATGCTTATGCCCATCAGCTGAATAGTATCAGATATCGCATTTATAGTTTGCATTAGGGTCATCACAATACTAAACTTTGATTTTATGGATTCATTCATGTTAAATTCTATTTCTTTAATTCGCTCTTCGTATTTTGTAAATTGTTCCTCAATCATTTTGTTCATTTTAGTTTCTTGTGCACAGATATATGGACTAAACTAATGTAGATAGTGAATGCTCAAGCTCAGACAACAAGACAACCTTTCTATTCAATGTGTGTGTGAAACAATGCGAAATTTCAAATAACTTGAAATGCTGGTACCTAGAGTCTCTGTCTGATGCCAGGGTTCCTGTCTCTCTCTTCTTAAGGAGTGGGTGACGCGTCGAGGATCACAGAGCAACCGCCTCGCTTCACGTCAGGTTCAAGTGTCGGGAAGAAGGAGGTCGTGGCGGGAACGGCGCACCAGAGCGGGGCTTGATCCAACCCCACGTGCCGGCTTCCCGCCACGACCTCCTTCTTCCCGACACCGCTGACCACCCCCGCACTCTCGCTCACCCCCACACCCCCCCGCTCACCCCCGCACTCCCCGCTCACTCCCGTGCCCCCCCGCTCACCCCCGCACCCCGCGCCCACCCCTGCAACTCCCACTCACCCCCGCGCTCCCCCGCCACCCCGCTGCCTCCCCGCACTCCCCGCTGACCCCCCCCCCCCCCCGCTGACCACCCCCATGCACGCTTGAAGGAAATTCTCTTCAAGCGAGAGAATGAGAGCATGGCTTTGGAAAAAGAGGTTGACTACCATAGGTGAAGATGCCCTTTCTACTCGGGAAAAGCACCTGCAAATGCAGGATGAAGGCTTCCATGAACTTCAAGTACCTGAATGTAAGGTTGGAAAGCAAGTAGAAGATTATCAATGCCCGGCATATGATTCACTAAGTAAAAAGACCACTATCGGTTCACCAGATTCATGTGGTGCTGGATCCAAACAGTTTATGAAAAGTAGGTGTTATGAAGGGATTCCCTATAGATGAGATGGTGTGAACCATCTCTTGGGGCTCCACTAGAAGGACACACACATGAGTGCCATGTGGCACTCATGTGAGATGCCACAAGTCACTCCAATTAAGGAGTGTAAGAATTAGGAGTGGGTACACGGCTGGGCGGCAGTATCGAATCTCTCCGTATTCGTGCATGTCTGAGAAGGGACCTCGAATTACGTGCCTTTGGAAGTGACTCCCAAAAGTAGGAGGATCACTGGAAGCATTCAAGACACCATTCAACACTGGTATCGGAGCAGGACAGCGCCAGCAGACGCCGCACGCGCGACGGACACCACACGCTATCCAAGGAGCAGGACAGCGCCAGCAGACGCCGCCATACGCGACGGAAGCCACACACCCCATCAACGGAGCTCCTCTTCCTCCCCTCCTCTCTAGTTGGAGAATGCATCGTAGTGAGACGCCCCACGCGCGAACACGGAGAGATTCGATACTGCCGCCCAGCCGTGTACCCACTCCTAATTCTTACACTCCTTAATTGGAGTGACTTGTGGCATCTCACATGAGTGCCACATGGCACTCATGTGTGTGTCCTTCTAGTGGAGCCCCAAGAGATGGTTCACACCATCTCTTCTATAGGGAATCCCTTCATAACAGTAGGCAAGCAGGGGAGGGTGATATGGGACATGGTGGATGTGTGCCTGTGCACGATGTCTATGAAGTACACTCAGAGTCTAACCAAAACATGGCCTGTAAAGGGGAAATAGATGTTAATTGCATACAAAGGTCTGAGAACTCACATATTGCAGAGATAGCTCCACGTGTTTTACGAACAAAGGGAACCATTCCAGAAGAGATCCCAAGTACCCCACTAGCCATGATTCAGAAAACCAACTGAGAGATCGATAAGTCGACATATCCAATTGACAAAGTTTATGAGTGCGATGATTTAAAAATATGTTCTCTTGATTCAATGGAGGAAAGGCGGATGGCATTTGAGATCCAACAGCTTTCAGTACGATTGAGGCTTTTGAAGAAGACAAAAATCTTTTGAAAGAGATGATGGAATCCTTTAAGCATAGAAATGCAGAATTTCACCTTCTTCAAGAGATATCTCAACATCTCCAAGAACTGCGAATGTGGGGATCATCCTCTAGAGGGCTTATTTTGAAAGATATTTCTTGTTCATCTGCAAGCAAGAATCATTCAACGAAGAAGCATAGTATGAATCCAAAGTTTCAGGGTTACCTCTTTGCTGTGTACCCTTGAGGTAGTAACAATCTCTGGCTTCATGCCCATCCTTCCCACAAAATTGACAGCTTACCTTGTTGGGACAATTAGCATTGGAATGTCCATTGTTGTTACAGATTGTGCACCAAATTTTTCTCCTTATATCCTGAGTGGTCCTCAAATCTTCTAACTCTCGGCGAAGTTGGGCTACTTCGTCATCAGTGCGATGCAGTGGTGGCCATACCTTCTCTTCTTGTTGATTTTGTTGCATTTTCAATGCCTCCAGTTCCCTCCTTAGTTGCCCAATAGGATCCAGGTCTGCAGCATAATTTCTTTGTGTATCCTCGTCAAAATGTTGCCTTGCTTCTTCTATGCGTGATGCCGCTGCAACAAAATCATTGAGGGTTGCATCCAATCTAAGAGACTCACGAAGCTTCTGTTGAGATGACCTGGGCAGAGCCTTTTCTCTCCACTTTTTAACCAAGAAGTCACCTGGAGCATGTGGCAGCCGTGCAACAAGTGCTTTTGTTCTAGTGTGAAGTTCATGAAAGGATTCACCTGATCTTAGCTTTAGGTTCTCTAGCAGATCTAGAGCTCTTTCCGAGGAGTCACTTGGTCAAAATGTCTCTTAGAATGCCGTCTTCAGAGCCTCCCATGTAGCAAAATGACCATCTGCATATTGACTATACCATTTATCTACAAGACCTTCCAATGTGGATGGAAAGAGTACTAACATTGCATCCTCCCTATTCTGCAGACCTCCTCCACGGCATAAGGAGATGAATCTCCTCACATGATCATCAGCATGTTCATAAGCTTGTCCCTTGAAGGTAGGGAACTTGATGTTGAGTGTGGAGAGTAAATGAGAAAGATCCTCCATTTGTATTGGTGTTTCTTCTGACGTATCTGAGGAGAAGTCTAAGGTTCTTCTATGTTCTTCCTTTGACAATGGTGTCACACTCAAATCAATAGATAAATTCAGGGAGGGCAGAGGGGAGATAGGCTCACTAGTCGTGGTTATGGCTAACTTGTTAAGGCTCCTCCGAACACGAAGAGACTCCTTATCTGCTCGCGTATGGGTCATGTACCTACTTGCCAATGTAATAGGTCAAAAATGCATCTCACAAAAATGCAAAGGTCCCACCGGGCGTGCCAACTGTAGAGGAGGTACTAGGGTGTCCACTTTTATCAAGAGTAGAGAATAAATACGTCCAGTACGTCGCCTAATCAAGGGGGGTTCTCTTTAGGGAAGTATACCCTTTAACATTTCTGTGAGCAAGCAGAGGTAAATAATTGCACAGAGTTGTACATACTCCAGAAAACATCAACAACAAATGACCAAAGAAGACCATCCACTTCTTGATTTAAATAAGATAATTACAAGATTGGTCAAAGAGATGCTCAAAAACTCATGCTCAGAGCTTCATGGCACTCTATGTGGACAAACACAGATCAATACAAGCGGTGGAGAATTCCTCTAGAAAATAGGGCTTACAATATCATTGTCCCTAAAAAAAAATCCAAGCCACTCTCTTACACTATAGTGTTGTTAGCCCTCCACTGGGAAGTCCACGCTCTGTATCCCCACTACAGAGTGGCTCCTACAGTAGGCTTGGAACCACAAAGTGCAAGAGAGGACTTCTGCACGTAAATATGTGTATCTGAACCAACGTATCTCTAAAAAAATTGTACCCCGAATGAGCACAAATCCATTGTTTTTATAGGCTCCAATAGGCCAAGAGGGCGTCGCCGAATCCTCACGTCCACTGATCACGCGCCGGTGGATTGCCCAAAATTTAAGGGGTAGGTCAAATATTCTGCTTGATTTGAATTGGATCCAAAAAAATAGGGAGTTGTCACGAATTGTTGGTGGCAACCATCATTTCTTCACCTCTATTTGTACCAGTTACCTTTTACCTCTTTACTTGCAATCTGAGATTCCCGTTGAGTATGATGGGTGGAAGATTGATTTTACCAATCAAGAGCCCACATTATATATAATGCTCAGAAAAGACCCATAGAGTTGATATCAAGGAGAAGTGTGCGATGAAATGGCGGAGGCTCCGGCAGTTAGTGTTTGTGCAGAGCATAGCCTCTTAAAAAACTCCACATGCCGTGCAGCGTTTATGAAAAAGGGAAAGCTACTTCCTTTTTTTTTTTCTAAAGCTTTCGTCTCTCCAGAAATGATGGCACTACCTTCGGACTATAGCCATGGTGCCTTCTAGTACTTCAAATACATCAAATAGAGAGGAGAATCGGCCTCCAAAACCTAGATATAATAGACCTTTGATGTGCTATCGTTGTGGTGAGTATGGCCACATGCAAAATAGGTGTTCTCTTCCAGAAAAGGCCTATTCAAGAAATTTGGGAATTATTCAAGTCCCATTTATATTACTTACCATTTTAGCTTCTTAAGTTTGAGCTCAACCTTGATACCCCATTTACAATACAATTATCCTTAATAATAAATTTTCAATTTAATATACTCCAATCAAGAGATAATAACATGTTCTAGTGTGTGAATGAGTAAAAAAGTAGAACATTGGGAC
>MU263802.1:0-36999 GCA_020310875.1 Ceratopteris richardii | reverse complement strand
GAAAGATTGAGCACATGGTGCTCCAAGGATGCACTTGCAAGGTCTTATCTCCTCAACTCTATCTCAGATTTTTTGTTGCCTCACATTAGAAGTTGTAAGACATCTCAGGAAGTGTGGGATGCACTTGAAGCTTTCTTTTCTTCAAGTACTAAAGCTAGGAAGCATCAACTATGGCTGGATTTCACAACTCTCAAGAAGGCTCCCAAACAAAATGTGACTGATTTTGTCACAAAGCTCAAGGACATAGCGGATCAGTTGGGAAGCATTGGAGAGTAATAGATGAAGAGCAAATTGTAAGGGAGGTGATCAATGGCTTGAAGGCAGATGACAAGTGGGAAGCATTCACCACAGCTATGGATTTGTACATGGACATGCATGTACCTGATTTCAACACACTCATTGGACAACTACTTACTCAAGAGGCAAAGCTTATAAAAAATGGAGAAAGCTCTAAAGGTAATCAATCTTCAGCTTTATACACGGATAAAAGCAGTCTAAAGATAAAAAAGGAAAGGCAAAGAAAGTGGATGATGAAGCAGGTACATATCAAGCTAACTATGCAGGTAGAGGAAGACATGGCAGAGGTAGAGGAAGAGGAGGTAGACAAGGCAGGGGGAGATCCCAAGACTCCAACTCATGTTCTATTTGTGGATTAACTAATCATACAACTGAAAATTGCTTTAGGAATTCCAGGAATCAAAGAGGCAGAGGATACAATAGAGGAAGTTATGGCTACTCAAGAGGAAGGTTCAACAACTACCATGGCAACTACAACAACTACAATCATTCAAACTATCAAGGAGGCTACAAAGGAAGGAGAGACTACAATAACTACACAGAAGACTCAAACAAAGAGGATTCATTATTGATCATGAACATGGCTATGCCACAAGGTAAATCTGATGAGCATGTTTTCTACATAGATTCAGGTTGTTCAAATCATGTGGCAGGAAATGTGGCACTCCTATCAGATTTAGAAGATCCAAGGAATAAGCATGAGGTACAAATAGGAGATGATACAAAACATCCTGTGGAGAAAATAGGCAATGTCAAAGCACCTGATGGAAACATCAACCTACTCAGTAAGGTACTCTATGTCCCTACCATTACAAAGAATTTGATAAGTGTTGGGCAGATAGTAGAGAAAGGGTTGCAAGTCAGGTTCACAAAAGCAGGAGCATTTGTTGAAGATCCAAGTCAAGGATTCAGAAGAATTGCAAAAGGTGAAAAGACAGGTAGATTGTTCACATTTGAATTACAGGACACTAGAAACATTGCTCTCTTTAATTATGGTAGTCAGACACTCACAGAATTGGAAGTATGGCACAAAAGGTTAGCACATATTGGTGAAAGGTCATTAAAGCAAATCTGCAGGGACCAAAGTGTACTTGGACTCCCTAATTTCTCAAAACAACATATGATTTATAAGTGTAGTGCATGTCAATTTGGAAAGTCTCACAGGTTACCATTCATGAAGAAAGGTTATATGCATGGAGATCTCTTGGAGTTGGTTCATACAGATGTATGGGGACCTAGCAAGGAAGCTTCAATATCTGGATCAAGGTATTATGTTTCCTTTATTGATGATTGCAGCAGATGGACTATCCTATTCTTTATGAAACACAAAGATGAAGTTTTTTCATGTTTCAAAAGATATTTGGCTCTTATGGAGAATCAAATAGGTAAATCACTAAAAGGCTAAGGTCAGATGGAGGGGGAGAATACTTCTCCCATGATTTTGATTCTTTTCTTCAAGAAAGAGGAATCAAAAGAGAGGTAACTACAAGGTACACTCCTGAGCAAAATGGAGTGGCAGAAAGGAGGAATAGGACAATTGTTGAAGCTGCAAGATCTATGTTAAATGAAAATCATTTGCCTAATTACTTATGGGCTGAGGCTGTATCTACAGCCACTTACTTGATTAACAGGTTGCCTTCAAAATCCCTTGATGGGATGACTCCATATGAGGCTTGGAATGGAAGAAGACCAAGCTTAGATCATTGTAAAATTTTTGGATGTATTGCTTTTGCTCATGTTCCTTCACAGGTTAGAGGCAAGATGGATCCAAAGCCAGAAAGGTGTGTATTTATTGGATATGACAACAATCAAAAGGGCTACAGGTTATACAACCCGACCAACAAAGGATTCTTGGTAAGCAGAGATGTAGTTTTTTATGAGAACAATTCATGGTATGAAGATTCATGCAGGAAGGTCAATTTACCATATGATCTTGAAGAAGATTTTCCAAAGCTTGGTAGAGAACAACCAAAGATTGAAGAACAAGACACCTCGGAGGATGATGAAGAATCTCATATGGAAAAGATCAAAGCATGGAAGTCTAAAGGTAAAGCAAAATTGCAGGATCTTGGACATGAGGCAGAATCATCACATCATGGCCTAAGAAGATCTATGAGGGAAAAGAAAAAACCAGAAAGGTATGGGTTTGACACCTCATTAGTAACTAAACATTCTATCTACATAGCACAGGACATAAACTAAGAGGAGCCATCATCATTTGAAGAGGCCAAAGCAAAAACAGAATGGAAGCATGCAATGAAGGAAGAGATCGAAGCACTTGAGGAAAACAACACTTGGGATTTGGTACCCAAGACTTCATCCATGAAGGTAATAGGCTCAAGATGGGTCTATAAACTCAAGAAGAATTATGATGGTTCAATTAACAGGTATAAGGCAAGGCTTGTAGCAAAAGGCTTTGCACAAACTCAGGGAATTGATTATGAGGAGACTTTCTCTCCTGTGGCAAAGATGCCTACTATTAGGGTTTTGCTTAGTATTGCCTCTTCCAAGAATTGGAAGATACTTCAACTAGATGTAAAGAATGCATTCTTGAATGGTTGGATAACAAAAGAGGTATATATGGCACAACCACCTGGTTTTGAGAATCAAGTTTATCCTGATTATGTGTGTAAACTTAACAAAGCTTTATATGGTCTCAAGCAAGCTCCAAGAGCTTGGAATTTCAGGCTTGTATTACATTCTTGCAGGACAGGCTTTTCAAACCTAGCAAGGCAGATCCTTCACTCTTATTAAAAAAGAGTAACTCTGAGGTCATCTACCTATGTGTATATGTAGATGATATTATATTGACAGGAAATGATGCAAGATGGTATGAAGAGATCAAAGATCAGATGAGAGGAAGAGTTCAAGATAAGTGATTTGGGTTCACTTACCTACTTCCTAGGTTTGGAAGTTGTCTACAAAGATCATGGTTTGTTTCTTACTCAAAGAAAGTACATTAAGGACATGTTGGCAAAATTCAAGATGCAAGATTGTAAGATTGCAGGTACTCCAATGGAGGTCAATCACAAATTGAGCTCACATGAAGGTGAACTCATAGAGGACATCACATCATATCAAAGTCTAGTGGGTAGTCTCAACTATGCCACATTGACAAGACTAGATATATGTTACAATGTGAGTGTGCTAAGCCAATTTATGCACACACCAAGGAAACCACATATGGATGCTGCCAAAAGGATTCTCAAGTATCTCAAAGGAACCATAAATGAAGGACTTCATTATCCTTATGTATCTGATTTAGGTTTGAAGCTATTTTCTGATGCAGATTGGGCTGGCTCCAAGGAAGATAGAAGGGGCACTTCAGGTTATCTTACCTTTGCAGGTTCAAAGCTTATTTCATGGTCATCCAAGAAGCAACCCACAGTTTCTCTCTCTTCTACTGAAGCTGAATATCGAGGTTTGCCATAGCTACTCAGGAAGCTATGTGGATGAAGACATTATTCAAGATGTTGGATTGGAGTTTGGAACTCCAACTATTTTTGGTGACAATATGAGTTCTATTCATTTGGCTGCTAATCCTATTTTTCATGCAAGGACTAAACATATTGAAGTTCATTATCACTATGTACGAGAAAAGGTTCTAAGCAAAGAGATTCAAATATCATATGTGTCCACTCATCAACAATGTGCAGATATTCTGACCAAAGCATTGGATGGTACAAAGCTTTGCAAATTCAAGGCTATGATTGGTTTGCAGGTAATCTTGGAAGATTGAAGACCTCAAGCATACTTTGCTTGAGGGGGAGCTGTTGGAGCAAGTCTATGACAAGCCTAAGTATTGGCTTGAGTCCCCACAAAGTCATAAAAGAAGCTTCAAAATGAAGACTATGTAAAAGTTCACTTTGTGAACTACCTCTTGTAATTTTTGAAGAGTTTACTTAATGTAAAAGTGAAAGAATCTTAAGTGGTTGAGGTCCACTTGATCAAGAATGGAAGAGGAGGCACGAATTTGTGATTTGTGGTAGGTAGAGAATCAAATCAATCATTGATTGATTGGAGAGTGATTGAGGGAAGTTAGCCTCCCAAACTCAACTATAAATAGATGACAGTTTTAGTCGTGGTTAGAGAGACCTATGTGAAGACCTCCAAGAGCTGAGCTTTATGCCATATCAAGGTCTGATTACAAGGCACGCATATGTATCAGTAAGTCATTGTATTGTACAAGCAATATACTTTCATTTTCATGATTATTTGGTTTCATCTTTCCATGTTCTTGTGAAGTGTACTACTCACTGCCATTACTCTCAGTTTCTCAGTCAGCTTGCAGAGATGTTTTCTCTGAGCTTGGTGCATCATTTCAGTGATTTAACTTGGTAACGTTAGCTCTATAAGTCTAATATATGCTCACAAATTTTCATGTCATTTGGATGTTGCAATCTTCAGTTATGTTAATTTGAAGTCAACAGGGTCTGTTCATCTTCACTTCTCTGTCAGGTACCCGACTTTTTCACTCATCTTGTCAGAGCCATTTCTCAGTGGTTACTTATCCAAATTCAGTGATTTAAAGCGTGTTAGATTCCGATTACTGTATAGTATAACCATAAAAATTGTCATAATCATTGGATTCCTACATTGTGAGTTATGTGGATTTTTCTGCTCCCTGGTCTCAAACTGTAGGAGCCCGTGAAAATCGGGATGATGTCATCAGTTGTTAAAACTCATTCTCAGTGTGTGGTTCATTATTTTTGATGAGATTACTCTTGAAAGTTAGCTCTTTAAGCTACCTAGACTTCCCAAGAGGAATTAAGCTAATTGCTGCTGTGCTTAGAGAATTATGTAAAACACTGGACAGGTGTATGAACCAAGAATAGCAAGTTTTCACCTTTGAGCTAACTCCAACTTATCTGTTTTGATCTATCTTTTTGAGAGTGATCTTCCAAGGTACATAGGGTTTCTAATACATCCATTTGGCAAGTTAAAAGGGCCACCATATACTCCTGGAAGTTCATTTGGCTGGTGTAGATCAAGGATTTGCAACACCTCTTCATCTTCAAGCACATACCTATCCATCTCTTCACAAGGAGTACTCTGAACAATATCAAAACTCTTCATAAGAGTCTTTAACCATATTACTTCCTTTGCAGCTTCTACCATGCCTTTGTATTCTGCTTTTGTAGATGAAAAAAGCAACTGTATGTTGCTTCTTAGAACACCATGAAACTAGCTTATCTCCCACATAACACAAATATCCATGTGTTGATCTTCTATCATCAGAATTACTTGCCCAATCTGCATCACTGTATATCCTGACTCTTGTATCTGAAGTAAATCCATAATACAGACCTTCTTTAAGTGTGCCCTTGATGTACCTAAGTACTCTTTGTCCTACAATCCAATGTTCCTTTCTAAGACAATGCATGAATTGAGATAGAACTCCAACTGCATATGATAAGTCAAGTCTTGTTAATGTAGCATAAATCAGGCTACCCACCAAACTCTGATAAAGCTTCATAACTTTGAATTCTTCTCCTCCATATCTACTCAATCTATGATTCACTTCCATTGGAGTTGGTGCTATCTTGCAATCTTCTATTTTAAATTTGGTTAGCAAATCTTTCAAATACCTTTCTTGAGTTACATATACTCCATGTTGCGTATACGAAATCTCCATTCCCAAAAAGAATGACAAATTTCCCAAATCACTGATTTTGAATTCTTTCTCCATCTGCTTCTTAATCATGTGTATACCTTTGTCATCTGTTCCTGTAAGTATTATGTCATCAACAAAAATACAAACATAAATACATCCATCCTCAGTTGCTTTAACTAGCAAGCTACTATCTGCCTTTGATGCTTGAAATCCAAGTTCCTTTAAGAACTTTACAAGCCTATAATTCCATGCCCTTGGGGCCTGCTTCAACCCATACAAAGCTCTCTTGAGCTTACACACATAATTTGGATACACGATCTTTGAAACCATCTGGTTGTTCCATGTAGACTTCATCTGAAATATAACCATTCAAAAATGCATTCTTTACATCTAATTGAGATAGTTTCCAACCTTTGCAAGCAGCAATTGCTATGAGAGTCCTTATGGTTGTCATTTTTGCAACAGGACTATAAGTTTCATCATAGTCCACACCATATGTCTGTGCATATCCCTTTACAACAAGCCTGGCTTGGTACCTAGACACACTTCCATCTGCAAACCATTTACATCCAATGATCTTCTGACTATTTGGTTTAGGAACCAAATCCCAAGTCTCATTTTCCATCAATGCATCATATTCCTCCTACATAGCTTTTACCAAATTCTTCTTCCCTTTGGCTTCATCATATGTGGATGGATCTTCATCTACTTTTAACATATAAGCATAATCTTAGTAGTCAAGAATGAAGTATCATAGCTATACCTTGTAGGTTGCCATTTATGCCTAGATGACCTTCTGAGTTCTCCACTTCTTGAAGTTTCTGGTTCATCACATTCTGGATCAAACCTTGGCACTTCTTCAACTTCAACCTGTACTTCATTGTTCTCCTCTTCATCAAATATCTGAACCTTTGATTTACCTTTCTTTTGATTCACAACTTCTTCAACATCTGCATAAATATTAAGTGTTCTTGCATACCAAGTACCTTGCTAATCAAATGTAACATCCTTAGACACAAGGAATTGCTTTGTGGATGGACTCCACAACCTATAACCCATCTGCTTGTCATCATAGCCAATGAATACATATTTCTCTGCTTTAGGTTCCAATTCATGCCTCAATTGAGATGGCACATATGCATATGCAAAGCATCCAAATATTTTACAATGATCCAAGGTAGGCCTCTTACCCCACCAAGCTTCATATGGTGTCATTCCCTGCAAAGCTTTACATGGTAACCTATTGACCAAATATGTGGCTGTATTACAGCCTCAGCCCACAAATAATTAGGACAATTTTTCTCCTTCATCATTGATCTTGCAAACTCAACAAGAGTTCTATTTCTTCTCTCTACTATCCCATTTTGTTGAGGAGAGTACCTGCAAGTAACCTCTCTCTTTATACCTGCATTGCACAAATAATCACTGAACTCATTAGAGAAATACTCTCCCCCTCCATCTGACCTGAACCTCTTCAATTTTTGACCTGTAATTCTTTCTGCATATGCATGATAGTGCTTAAATGTGTTAAACACTTCTGACTTGTCTTTGATCACATAAATTGTGATCCACCTGGTAGCATCATCAACATATATGACATAATATCTTGAACCATTTATAGTGAAGTCCTTTGAAGGACCCCACACATCTGTATGTACCAATTCAAGTCTTTCTGAATACATAAAACCATGCTTATTATATGATTGCTTATGAGCCTTACCTAGCTGACATGCTTCACATCTGTATGTCATGTGTTGACTTGCAACATTAGGCAATCCAAGCACTGAACCATTGTTAACCATTTCTTTAATACCTCTTTCATTAAAGTTTCCAAGTCTTTATGCCAAAGATCCAATTCAGACACCTTTTGCTCTCCATATGTGAACATAACATGTCCAATATTACCTTGTATCTTTAATGTGAAGAGTCTTCCTTCCTTCTTTCCTGTAACAATTTGTTTATACCCTTGACTAGGGTCTTCAACATAAACTCCATCATTAGTGAACCTTACCTCATATCCTTTTTCCACAATTTGTCCTACACTAATTAAATTCTTTGGAATTGTAGGAACATATAGAACCTTACTCAAGAGAGTACTTCCATCTTAGCTTTAACTGAACCAATTGACTTTACTTTGTGCTTTGTATTATCACCTGTTTGAACTGTGTGATTAATTTCCTTATGATCTAGATTAGTCATTCAAGCAATGTTTCCACTCAAATGATTGCTACATCCTGAGTCAATATAAAATACTCTCATGTCTTCATGTGAGGCTTCACATGTTGCGTTCATAATAAGAGTTGAATCTTCTTTCTGATCTGATGCATAATTGTAGTAGGTGTTTATTGTAGATTTTGGAAGTTTCTTCCTCCACTTCTTCCAAAAGAATTCCTACCACCTCTACCTCTGAAGTTTCCTCTCTAATATCTGCCACCTCTTCCTCTTTGACTAAAATTCTGATTAAAGTTACCATTGCTCTGATTATTATGCCAACAATCATGAGATAGATGATTGGTCTTACCACATATCCAATAAGCTTTGACATTATCTTTGTTATTTTGCCTTTTGCTCTACTCCTACCACTTCCTCTTCCTCTTAGGAAGTTTGCTTGACTTGGAGTACCTTCATATTCAACTGATTGTTGCTTTCCTTTGCCAGCTTTCTTCTTGTCTTAGAATACATTGCAGGACCTGCACTCTTATCAACATCTCCTTTGATATCATTCTCAAAAGTTAGCATATGTCCTAACAATTGATTCAAATCATGAGTGAAATGATCTAATGAAAGTTCTGTAGAAAAAATGAAAGGCTTCCACTTCTCATCTCCTCTTAGTCCTGTGAGAATTTGTCTTACCAACTTATCTACTTCAATATCTTCATCAACTGCACCTAAAGAATCTGCAATGTTTTCATCTTTGTCACATAATCAGATATTGATTGTGAAGCCTTCTTCTTAAATGTAGTAAACTCTGCCCATAATGAAGCTTTCCTTGATTTGGTTGTATTATGAAAATGCTATTCCAAAGCATTCCATATGTCACTTGCACTTTCAAGTCCTCTGATATGAGGAAGCAAATAATCATTCACTGCCATGTAGATTATGCTCCTTGCTTGAGCATCCTTCTTCATCCAAATCTTTATATCTGCAAGCTCTTCCCTAGTTGGAACACTAGGATCTTTGAGCTCTGGTTTTTCTTCCTCTCCTGTGATGTATCCCATCAGATCTTTGCTCAATAAGATGAGCTTCCATTCTCATAGACCAAGCTGGATAGTTCTCTCTATCCAACTTCTCAATTTGGAGACTATCTCCCATCCTTTCTTGACCTGTACTATCAAATCTTTAATCCTTATAAGGAATGAATGTACCTTAGCTTTGAATGTTGCTCCTTCTGATCCTTTTGATAACCTTTATGTGTCTTCCTTCAGTCTTTCTTCCACACTTTATCCTTTTGAACCTTCAAGGTGTGAAATTTGTATATCTGCAGCAGTCGGGATCTTCCTTTCCTCAATTTTGATACTTCCTGCTCTGATACCACTAATGGAGAGTGTTAATCTCCAAAAGAACAAGCTATCCTTGATGTTAGACCACTTCTATATCAAGAATGACTTTAAACTCCAACCAATTTTGGAAGACAAGCACCAAACTATCAAGAATTTAGCTAACTGTGAAGAAATTCATTTCACAGAAAAGTCTACTACACATTATTTACTCATTGATTGATCATTTGTGTAAAGTTTCTGATGAAACATTGTAGGATGTGTTGCCTAGAGGTTTGCACAACTCCTCCACGTTAAAAGACTTCAAAAGCTTAAGTAGGTTATGAGAAATCTTTCAAATAATCTACCTATGTCTGAAACTACCTTCTTGTAGAGTCGACTTTGACACCAGCAACTTCTAACACATGGTTCTCCCAAATTAGAACCCTTTAAAGCGAATGCTTTTAGCCATAGATGGCTTACCTTCCAACTTAGATTTTGACTCCTCATTTGTGCAAATCTTTACACTGTGCATTGAGAACTGACCATTTCTTTGACCATCGGAATTGCACCTGTTTCAGAAGACACTCAATACTTTCTCACATATGAATGTTCCTACACAAAATTCTCTCAGCCTGTTTGCAATTCGACTCTCAAACTTTAACCATAGATAGATTTACTATGGAATTAGATGTGTACAAAAGGATTTCTAATAACATCAAACACAGAAGGAGAACTAGAGAAAAGATTGACGCGCAATTCTCTGAACATTCTTTCTATTCAACTCTTCATACATCTGATGGATGATACATCCAATACTCAACATCTATTCATCTATATTTCATCTCTCTCTCCTAATACGACCATCTACATGTATCTATATATACATATGAGTATTGATTATTCATTACTTCAAGTATATTGAAGTATTTACAAAACTAATGTACATATGTTTTAAAGAACTTTGCTCCCTGAACCTTCTCTTCATTTCATGAAGTTGGACTTCAAACTTTTCTTCATATCTTCACTTATGGGCTTCATAATCACCAATTGTTGATTGTCCTGCTCCAACATATAATGACCTAACAGAGCATGATAGGAGAGCAATGGAACATGAAAGAGTTTCATTGTTCTTACGAGCGATAGATATAAAGGTCCGGGAGGAGCTTCTCCCACAACTACAAGACATGGAGACAGATTCCGGGCTTACTCAGGATTGGGATGAGGTAGGAGAAGTAGTGAAGAGGTACATAGAAAAGGAAAGAGCTATGGCAAAGTTCATATAAGATTGGCAAGAGGAGATAAAAGAAGAGCAAATATAGGCACCACATCAGCCTTCCCCAAATGCTTAGGTTAATCAACCAACTAGAAAGGAGGTTGTGCCTCCCAACACCATGGAAGGGATGTTTAAAAGGTTTAGTGATTTGACGATTCAAAGCGTTCAGTAGATGATGGAATCCCAATATTTGCAAGCACCTAGCCATAAAGCTCCAAAAGCTCCTGAAATTAAAAGATGCATCTGGTGTGACTCTTTGGAACACAACAGATATTCATGTGAGAGATTTAAAGAAGCGTTGGCTAAAAACCTAGTTTTCATAAAGGAGAAAATGATTTATGACTCAAAAACCGAAGAGAAAGTAAATATTAACTTCGATCGGGGAGGCATGAGAGTATTCTTCACTGGCACTTCTGGTAATGGTGCTTTAATATCTCATACATCTACATACGCGTGTCAAGTAATTGATGAAAATATTTATTCAGAATCATGGTCCTAAAGTGATAAAGTCCTTTACTCGGGGAAAGATGCATCATGAAATTTTAAAGTCAGCAAGCAATGAGATCCGAGGTGTAACCAGATGGAATGATCCTATAGATACTCTCTCCGTTGTTACCTATCTATGCTCTTTAGTGGAGCATGAGGCGTAGACGAAGAGAAATGGAGGATAACCAGTGAGGGTGAAGAAGAGAAAAGAACCATGCATCAAGTAGAAGCTTCACAAGAGCAATCCCAAACACCAAATCAAAATCAACCAATACAATCAAACCAACCCACTCAAGTAATTCCACTATCACAATCGACAATAACCCAGCCAAATCAAATTCCGACTCAAGTTCAAAACCCTACTTCTATTAAGATTCCAGTTCCTAGTCAAGTTAATAATCCTCCTCAGGATCAAGAGATGAAACTTGCAAGGAGAGGTCAAGGAAGAATTAAAAACCCATCATACATGCTAAAATTGCACATTGAACAAGCCACTCATTTTAGTTTTGTGTTTTTTCTAAGTTAAAAAAGTAGGCAAAACAATACATAGCAGATCTTCAGAGAAACTATTATGGATGTAGAGTGCTCGACTTTGATGAGGAGATTTCCTGAGTTTCTAATGAGATATCTTTTGCAAACACATCGTTCGATGTGCAAGAGTTGATTGAAGCAAGAAGAAGTGATTATGTGATTCCAACGCACTCTATTTCCATGTACAAGGAAATAGCAAAGTTTGAGCAAGATGAAAATGGGAAAGAAGCTTTCATTGAAACAGAACATAAAATGGTCGAAAAAAAGATTAAACTCGTTGCAATTCTACTTCTTGAAAATAGTAACAAACTTATGGATGGTGCAAAAACCCAGCCACCTCTCAGAGATAAAAGAAAAATAGGCCATGAATTCACTAAAGAAACACTTGAGCAAATTTACCTAGGAAAAGATGGTTTCCTCAGAGAAAAAGAGAACAATGTATTCTCTGAGATGATATTCAGGCATGGAAAGGCTTTTTCTTTCAATGCCGAGAAAATTGCGTGTGTAGATCCATTTGTGGTGACACCTATGATCATTTTCACGATACCACATGTACCTTGGAATCTTCGACCAATTCTGGTGCCAAAAGCTCACATTTCAAAGTTAACTGACCTGCTGAATGAAAAGATTAGAATGGGGATTCTTGACCATCATATATATTGAGACATTGTCAGAAAAATATTAGGACATTGTCAGAAACAGGGAGTGATTTATGAAAGGACGAATGAATAGAATTGTATGTCCTATTGTGGATTATATATATATATAATATATATATAGATATATATATATATATATATATATAGTATATATATATATATAGTATAATATATAGATATATATATATATATATATTATATATATATGGAAAAATTGATCTTGTTTTGAGACCAATTTTGAAGTTGACTTTCAGTTAATTGTTTGAGTAAGAGACTTGAGGATGAGAGAGATGTGAGAACATTGACAGGGAATCTTGTTTTGAATACGGTAACTTCATTCGATTCCTTTGAACATACGATTTCCTAGCATAGTTGGTGTGTCAACTAATTGGAATTGACTTCTCATGGGATGATAAGTTTGAAATGTGAAGTCATCATGAAACAACAGTGAAGTCTCTTGTCTATGAATGAACATACAATCATCCAAATTTGATCTCGCAATCATTTATCTTCCTCCTTTCTACAAAGCCCCACACACGATATGCATTGCTTTTATTTGTTATATTTATGTGTGTGTGTGTGTGTATGTGTGTGTATGTATGTATGTATATATATATATATATATATATATATATATATATATATATATATATATATATATATATATATATATATATATATATATATATATATACATATATATATATATATATATATATATATATATATATATATATATATATATATATATACATATATATATATATATATATATATATATATATATATATATACACACACACATACACACACACACACATATATATATATATATATATATATATATATATATATATATATATATATATATATATATATATATATATATATATATATATATATATATATATATATATATATGTGCATGCTTATATACACACACATATATATACATGCACACATACACACACACACACACACACACACATATATATATATATATATATATATATATATATATATATATATATATATATATATATATATATATATATATATATATATATATATATATATATGTGTGTGTGTGTGTGTGTGTGTGTGGGGGGGGGGGGGGGAGGGTGTGTGTATGTGCGTATGTGAGTCTAGTAAATAACACATAGAATATAGTAAATCGACCTGAGCCTTGAAAAAAGAGTGGAGTAAAGAAACCTTACCTGACATGGCAGTCAAGTACAAGTAAGTAAAGCCAAGAAAGGGGGTTCATGATGTGTCGAGAACCAACCTTCCACACATGTATATATATATGCACATGCACGTATGTTATTTTCAAAAACGTAGAGAATCGCCTTCTCAATGTGGAATTACTACCTTTATACTCAGCTCAAAACCAATCAACCTTCAAAATAACCTATCAAAATATTAAAAAACCAAAATTCATTATTATGTGCTTTAAAGAATAATAAACTATATCATTAAAAAAAACTTTTTTTTACCTATTTGAACATATAAAATGATATTTCTTAGATACCAATAACGGTTTCTATGTAACCAAGTTCACTATCTATATATCTTTTGATCTAGCACGTGATAGTTGCTTGAAAGAAGCAACAATGCTAGAATCCTCTGTTTTACATAAAGAATCAATCATTTCGATTCTAATATGTTGTCCAAATTGTTGGTGTGTGAAACACCACAAGAACTAAACTAATGTGGTATTAGAAGACCTCCATAACCATCATTAGCTTAGCAATACTCACATTGTAAGTCTTCATCTCTAAACTTAGTGAAAATCCAAATTTCACTTCACAGAAATCTGCGCCTTTTCTTCAATCCTTCAATCTGACCTGTATTAGCTTAATCTTTGCTAAATCTTTTGATTACTTGCTAAGAGAAGTTCTTGCTAGTGTTAAGCAACACATAACAAACAAAACTTTCAAGCAATAACTTCACAATCCTCTGATTTTGTACCAATCTTTACACTATGTCTGAAAACTGAAAATTTACTTCATCGATTTGACATACCTTCACTCTTAAACTGATTTCTCTGAGTACGCGTCCCGTTTCTCAAAGATCTTTTGACCAAATGTAGTTGAGGATAATAGCTTTCAAACGAGCTATCACTTACCAAAAACTTTACACCATGCTTCGAGATCTGACCTCAGAAGATCAGTCAAATGTGCGCCAGAAAAGTCGTAACTGTCAACTAACTTTCATAGTCATATGAAATGACTTGAGACTCAATGTACATAGGAATTAGACACAATGATTCTACACAAACATGTGTTGATTATCAGAGAAGGTGTGTACAAAATGGCTTGGCCTAATTTTGCTCACAAGCCATGGAAAACTCTATCAGACTCAGAAGTTTTCTCTCACCATCTCTCTCAGAAATTACACGACTTTTCTCTACTCCCTCAAACTACAAAATTTAGTTCTCTCATACATGTTTCTGACTCAAATTAACTTATATACCTATGGTTTTCATTCATCTAGACTTGAACTCGTAAGTTCTAAAGATCAATTACAAATCTAGACTCTAATGTTGCACTAATTTACAATAGTGAAATTGTCCCTTCACTTAGGCTTGATTTTCTGTAGGTCTTTCCTTCACTTCTTCTTTCCTCCATCATATGTCTCCATATGTCTTCATATATCAATGCCTAATTAGTGAGTGAAGCCCCAACAGCTCCCCCTCAATCACTAATTAGCATAATTTGACTTCTTCACATAATCTTCTTCTCTTTTATTCCTGCCATCTCCTTGAACTTACTTGTCTTTACTCCATCCAAGCTTTTTGTCATAATATCTGCAATCTGATCTTTTGTGGAAGTATACACCACTTCAATTTCTTTCTCCATTACCTTTTCTCTAAGAAAATGATACTGTATCTCTATGTGCTTTGTCCTTGCATGAAACACAGGATTTGCTGCAAGATATAATGAACTCATGTTATCTCCATGAATAATGGGTATACCTTGATCAATTCCCAAGCTTTTGAATAATGTCTGCATCCATATGACTTCCTTTGCTGCTTCCACAAGTCCTTTGTATTCAGCTTCTGTTGATGATAAGGCCACTGTGTGTTGTTTCTTTGAACACCAACTCACAAGCTTATCTCCAATGTATATCATGTAGCCATGAGTAGACCTTCTGTCATCTTGACTTCCTGCCCAATCTGAATCACTATAGGCTCTCAATCTTATATCTGATGTAAAAGGATAATACAATCCTTCTTTCAAAGTCCCTTTGATATATCTAAGGACTCTTTGACCTGCAATCCAATGTGGATCCTTTGGACAATGCATGAATTGGGAAAGAACACCAACTGCATAACTAAGATCAGGCCTTGTTAGAGTTGCATAAATCAAACTTCCAACTAAAGATTGATACTTCCTCATGTCTTTGAACTCTGCACCAACATATCTACTGAGTTTGTGATTGACTTCTAATGGTGTAGATGCCTCTCTGCAATTCTCCATGTTGAACTTCTTTAGAAGATTCAAGAGATACCTTTCTTGTGATACATAAATGCCATGCTCTGCATAAGTGATTTCCATTCCAAGAAAATATGACAATTTTCCTAGATCACTTATCTTGAATTCTCTTTCAAGTAGCTTCTTCACCTCCTTGATTCCTTCATTTGAGGTACCTGTAATTATAATGTCATCTACATATATACAAATGTAGATCATACCTTCATCTGTTCTTTTGATAAGTAAACTTGCATCTGCCTTTGAACTTTGATACCCAAGGTCATTAAGATACTTTACAAGTCTATAATTCCAAGCTCTTGGAGCTTGCTTCAAACCATAAAGGGCTCTTCTCAACCTGCAAACATAATTTGGAAACTTATGATCTGCAAACCCTTGAGGTTGCTCCATGTAAACCTCATCTGATATATATCCATTCAAAAATGCATTCTTAATGTCCAATTGACTCAATGTCCATCCCTTTTGATGCTGCAATGGCAATGATTGTTCTTATGGTTGACATCTTTGCCACAGGACTGAATGTCTCATCATAATCTATGCCAAATGTTTGAGCATAGCCTTTAACCACCAATCTAGCTTTGTATCTGGCTATAGTTCCATCTGCATGCTTCTTAACTTTGTAAACCCATTTGTTTCCAATCACTTTCTTACCATTAGGTTTTGGGACAAGTTCCCAAGTTTTGTTCTCTTCAAGAGCATCAAATTCTTCCTTCATTGCTACTTCCCAATGTCTCTTACCCTTTGCTTCATCATAGCTTTGAGGTTCTTCATCTTCCTTAACCATGTAAGCATAATTTT
This sequence comes from Ceratopteris richardii, assembly GCA_020310875.1. NCBI lineage: Eukaryota > Viridiplantae > Streptophyta > Polypodiopsida > Polypodiales > Pteridaceae > Ceratopteris > Ceratopteris richardii. The sequence goes on along the minus strand of MU263802.1, from coordinate 20,368 downwards.
TCTGAGTCAAGTAAGAAGTGTCATATGAATACCTTGTAGGTTGATTCCTTATTCTGGTTGACCTTCTTGGTTCACACTCTTCATGTCTATCTGGATGTACTTCTTCATCAAATATTGGTCCATCTTCATTCCTTCTATATGATCCAACTCTCGATGTGCTTGCTTGCATATGTTCTTCATCTCCATCTATCTGCATATGTGATTTACCTCTTGCACTCCTTCTTATCTCTTCTTCAAATGTTTCAAGATCACATTCTTTATCTGCATACCAACTCTTCTGTTCATCAAAAGTCACATCTCTGGAAACAATAAAATGTTTAGTTAAAGGACTCCATAGTCTATAACCCATTTGTTTTTCATCATACCCAATAAACACATATTTTTCTGCCTTTGGTTCAAGCTTATGTCTGAGTTGTGATGGTACATAAGCATAGGCAATTGACCCAAACACTTTACAATGATCAAGTGTTGGTTTCTTACCCCACCAAGCTTCATAAGGGGTCATACCATTCAAAGCTCCACATGGTAACCTATTCACAAGGTATGTGGCTGTATTTATAGCCTCAGCCCAAAGATAATTAGGGCAATTCTTTTCCTTTAACATTGCTCTTGCAAATTCAACCAATGTTCTATTCCTCCTTTCTGCCACCCCATTATGTTGAGGTGTATACCTGCAAGTTATCTCTCTCTTGATACCTGCATTCCAAAGATAGTCATTAAATTCTTGGGAGAAGTATTCTCCCCCTCCATCAGACCTTAGCCTCTTGAGTTTGTGACCTGTAACTCTTTCTGCATAAGCATGAAAATGTTTTGAAGGCTCCAAAGACTTCTGATCTTTCCTTTAGAACATAAAGGGTTATCCACCTTGTAGCATCATCAATAAACAAAACATAATACCTAGATCCATTTATTGAACCTTCTTTTGTTGGTCCCCATACATCTGTATGTATGAGTTCAAGCAAACCATCATGCTTGAAACCTTTCTTCTGAAATGGTTGTCTATGAGCTTTTCCCATCTGACAAGCTTCACACTTGTATATCATATGTTGATTCTTTACATTTGGTAGTCCCAATACAGATTGATTCTCCACCATAGTTTTGATTCCTCTTTCATTGAAATGTCCCAATCTTTTATGCCAAAGATCTAACTCTGTAATTACTTCATCACCATGTGTAATTAGGGCTTGACCAACATTTCCTTGCACTTTGAGAGTAAAAAGTCTACCTTCCTTCTTACCACAAACAATGGGTTTGTATGCATCCTCTGGATCTTCAACAAATACCCCTTCATTTGTAAATCTGACTTGAAAACCTTTTTTCCACTATTTGTCCAACACTAATCAAATTCTTTGGTATTGTTGGAACATACAAAACATTTGTTAATAAATCAGCTCCACTCCTGCACTTCACTTTTCCAATTGAATGCACATTATGTTTTGTATTGTCACCTGTTTGTACTGTATGACTTGAATTTCCTTCTTCCAATTCTGACAATAATTCTATATTACCTGATAAATGATTTGAACAACCAGAGTCAATATAGAATACCTTGAGATCCTCCTTCTCTGATGAACTAATTGAATTCATCATCAATGTTGTATGGTTGTCATTCTGGGTATCATTTGCATAATTGTAATATGTAGTGTTGTATGATTGGTTCTGATTCCAATTTCTTCCACCACCTCTACCAAAACTTCCTCTTGAATTATGTCTTCCTCTTTGAAATTGATTCTGAAACCTTCCACCTCTTCCTCTGCCATTGTTGTTCTGATTTTGGCTTGCTCCTTGTTGATTGTGCCAACAATCATATGCTAGATGATTGCTCAATCCACAAATCCAACATGTCTTCTTGTTATTGTTCTGATTACCTCTACCTCTTCCATTACCTCGACCTTTGCCTCTGCCAAAACCTCTTCCTCTTGCATAATTTGCTTGAGTTGTTGACTCTTCTTCATCCTTTGCTTTGCCTTTATCTCCTTTCTTTTTGTTCTTCACATACATTGCAGAACTTTGACCTTTGTCTCCATCTGACTTTAAGTCTTGCTCAAATGTAAGCATCAATCCAAGTAATTGATTCAATTCTGGCACATAATGGTTTAATGAGAGTTCTGTTGAAAGTACAAAAGGCTTCCACCTTTCATCACCTCTTAATCCTGCAAGTAATTGAGCTATCAACCTATGATCTTCAATATCCTCATCAATAGATCCAAGGCTATCTGCCAAGTCTTTCATCTTAGTGACATAATCACTAATGTTCTGATTTTGCTTCTTCTTGAATGTGGTGAACTCTGACCATAAGCTAGCTTTCCTAGCTTTAGTGGTGTTTTGGAAGTGATCTTCCAAAGCATTCCAAATATCTTCAGCTGTTTCTAAACCTCTGATGTGTGGCAATAAATGATCTGTAATAGTGTTGTATATATAAGCTCTTGCACTTGCATCTCTCTTCTGCCATAGCTTCAAAGCTTCTAGCTCTTCCTTCCTTGGATGACTTTCATCTTCAAATTTAGGCTTCTCCTCTTCACCTGTCACATATACCATTAAGTCCTTACTCATAAGTAAGGCCTCCATCCTCATTACCCAAGCAGGATAGTTATCTCTGTCCAATTTGTCAATGGACACATGATCTGCCATGGTATCCTTGCTTCTGCTTCAACCTGTAAGTGTAAGGTTAAAGATTGATACCTTTTGTAGACCTTTACCCTTGGGAGCAACTTCGAAATACTCTTCTGATGACTTTGGTTGTTGAACACCTCAGCTTCCTCCTTCTTTGATAAAGAACTCTTCAAATCTTCTTGTATCTGCTCTCCTTTACTTCTCGAGGACCTTATCTGCTCTGATACCACTTGTTGGTGTGTGAAACACCACAAGAACTAAACTAATGTGGTATTAGAAGACCTCCATAACCATCATTAGCTTAGCAATACTCACATTGTAAGTCTTCATCTCTAAACTTAGTGAAAATCCAAATTTCACTTCACAGAAATCTGCGCCTTTTCTTCAATCCTTCAATCTGACCTGTATTAGCTTAATCTTTGCTAAATCTTTTGATTACTTGCTAAGAGAAGTTCTTGCTAGTGTTAAGCAACACATAACAAACAAAACTTTCAAGCAATAACTTCACAATCCTCTGATTTTGTACCAATCTTTACACTATGTCTGAAAACTGAAAATTTACTTCATCGATTTGACATACCTTCACTCTTAAACTGATTTCTCTGAGTACGCGTCCCGTTTCTCAAAGATCTTTTGACCAAATGTAGTTGAGGATAATAGCTTTCAAACGAGCTATCACTTACCAAAAACTTTACACCATGCTTCGAGATCTGACCTTCAGAAGATCAGTCAAATGTGCGCCAGAAAAGTCGTAACTGTCAACTAACTTTCATAGTCATATGAAATGACTTGAGACTCAATGTACAATAGGAATTAGACACAATGATTCTACACAAACATGTGTTGATTATCAGAGAAGGTGTGTACAAAATGGCTTGGCCTAATTTTGCTCACAGCCATGGAAAACTCTATCAGACTCAGAAGTTTTCTCTCACCATCTCTCTCAGAAATTACACGACTTTTCTCTACTCCCTCAAACTACAAAATTTAGTTCTCTCATACATGTTTCTGACTCAAATTAACTTATATACCTATGGTTTTCATTCATCTAGACTTGAACTCGTAAGTTCTAAAGATCAATTACAAATCTAGACTCTAATGTTGCACTAATTTACAATAGTGAAATTGTCCCTTCACTTAGGCTTGATTTTCTGTAGGTCTTTCCTTCACTTCTTCTTTCCTCCATCATATGTCTCCATATGTCTTCATATATCAATGCCTAATTAGTGAGTGAAGCCCCAACACAAATCCCACATAATACTCAATATTCAAGCTTGCCATAAAAATAAAAGTATTAAAGAGAAACTTATATAGGTATATGTGAAAAAATAGAATATTATTAAATGAAAATTACCTTTCTTTCACAACCTATCATTAAGTCCCCTGCTCCTCTAAGATCTGTTCAATATTTGCATTGGCTTGTTGCATATGAGAATATAGCCAATTCATGAAAGAAGATATATTTGTATTCTCATTACTATCAAGATTATGTCGATATTTTTTGTTTCTCCTACTTTTACTTCAAAGATTTTGAAGTTCCTATTCATACTCGCTAACGAATGCTTGCATGCATTCGATATTAAACGCTACAAAAGTAGAAATATCACTTTTTTCTTGAAATGTAAATTGAAATGGAACTCCCTGATGTTATAATATCTCATCTGTTACTTTTGAAGAAGACTCAATGGCCCATGCACGTGGAGCTTCTTTATGATCTCTTTCAAGATATTCAATAACATAATACATGCATAATAATGTGATACTCCTTTGCCATAGATCCTTCTGGATTTGCTCTTTGTTGCACATAACCTTTTAATGTTGCAATAAATCACTTGACCTGAAATATTCATTGAGTGTTTAAAACACCTGTAATCTCTATTTCATCCACAAGATGGACTAATAAATCAACTTGGATATCAAAAAAGGATGTTGGAAGCTCTTTCTCTATCAAATATAGTACCTCCTTGCATTTATGTTTCTTTTGTGGGATTGAGTATTTGTCAATCTCTTTTGATTTAATCCACCTATTATTATCATAATTTAAATTATAAAGAAATTATTTAGTAAATAAAAGATATCAAATATTCTTATATATTAAATAGACAAGTATGTAAATTACCTTATAAGCGATCCAAGACAATAGATCATGTCCCATAATTTGTTCATTGTAGATCCATCAATAACCAGAGGTAGAATGTGCTTCAAAATGTTATGCCAATCATGTGCCTTTAATCCAGATAAGATCCTATCATCCATAGTAAACATGTTTTGGAAAGATGCTCCATAATCCTATTGGTAATAGTTTGCATCTCTTTTGTCATAAGTATCCAAGGAGCAGGTGCATAAGTTGTTTACTGTTGATTTCTATAAAAAATTGGCCATAACTTTTGTTTTGAGTTTTGATCCTTTAAATCATTTCTTAATGCTATTATGTCTTTTAATCCAAGAAGATGTTGTCATAATGAATAATCAATATTCTTGAATATATGCATAGGATCAAGAAGATGATAAATCTTTAACACTCTCCAATACTCCAAAGAATACCATATCAACATATTCTTTGTTAGCACCAATTTCTTTTAGCTCTAATCTTGACATTGTCATCATCTTCATCATGACTCAAGATTTTGGATTGTCCATGTATAAGAGGCCCATCTGTCCATTTTTTACCAATCCATAGGTTTTATTGGTTTTGAACACTGACCTATTTTAATCTTTCTATTAAAATATACTGCTGCTCTTTTGCATGTTAATGGATTATCATTAGGCAAGAACTATCGATGTCAAAGATAAATATTTTTATTGAGATTCTTACTATAAACTGATCTCAACAAACCGCCATAATAAGGACAAGCCTTATATCCCTTATTAGATATTCCCGCATCATAAAAACCATAAAAATATAATTAGGTTAACTCACATAGAATTGTATACACATTAAATAAAAAAATTACATCATTACCTGAATAGACACCATATCCTAGAAAATTGTGTATAGTTCAAGCCACAATTCCACGAACCATAATGTGTCTTTGATTATTCAATACATCAATGACATTAATACCTCTCCATAACTCTTGGAGATCTTCAATGAAAGGAGCAAGATATATATTCATGTCTTTAACTTGTCTTTTTTCGGGGATTAAAAGTGAAAGCATTAAATGTTCCTTTTTAATGCTAAGGTATGGTGCGAGATTGTAGTTGATGAATACCACTGGCCATGTTGACCATTTACTGGATTTTATCAAAAATAGATTAACCCCATCTAATGCAACTCCTAACTTTAAATTGCATGGCTCTTGTGCAAAATGAGGCCATCTAGATTCAATATGTTGAAAATTTGCACGCTCTGCTAGATTTCTCATTACTCCATCAATACTTTTATGATCAAATCCCCATGTCAAAAAAATTGATAATTTAGTGCTTTGAAACATATGTTTAGTTTATGCGGCCAATGGAAATTGTCTCAATATCTTTTTGAGATTTTTTCCCTCAAGGACATTGACATTTTGGACATGTCAAAGAGTCTGCATATTCATCTCTATATAAAAGACAATCGTTAGGACATGCATGTATACATTGATAATCTATACCAAGATTGTTGATTATCTTCTTCATTTCATCATGTGATGTAGGAAGAATATTCTTGCTTGCTAAAAACTTTTCAAATAGTAACATGTAAGTTCATGAAAAAAGTGATATGAATGAAGATAAATAAATAAATAAATAGAAAATTAAAGCTTATATTTAATAGTACCAAAAAAGATACATTACTCCATCCAAAACAATTTTGAAAAAGTGAGAATAAGTAAGCTTGCACTTAATCGTTTCAAGTGACTTCCTTCATATATATGCTTTAGACATTTTTCTCAAAGATATTACCCATTTTTAGAAATATCAATGCTTTAGCTGTCATTTTGATACCAATCCTCGATAAAATTTGACATGTCATCGTCTTCATCATCATCGCAAAAATCTTATACTTTATCTTACAGGATCACTTTTGCATAGCCTCCTCATGGAAGCTTCTGATAAATGAGGTCTTACTAGCAACTCTAAATGGTGTGGTGAAAGATCATCAATATCATACATTGGAAGCTACCCAGATGGAAAAAAATCATTAGTACTCCATAAATAAATGAAAAGTAAACTTTAAACATAAATTTGAATAGGTAAGTAATTTGAAAAGAATTTCAATCAATTAGAGTTTTCAATGCAACATAGGATAGGTGGATAGAAATTTTTCATTTCTCTTTAGTTAAAAGGTGCTCTTGGAGGTCTATGCCATTCATAATTCACGAATAATTCATCACTAGCATGTAATGAAGTAAGAGCATTGACAACTATGTATCTTGCTACATCTCTACTCATGTATGGTGATTCATGACTATTTTCATGCCCCTCAAATATGCAATTAGTCATTGAACTACTATATCTTTGACTATTGTTTATTAAACCTTCTGTATTTCCATGCATGTAAGGTCTTCCATCAATATATAATCTTTGATTTTCTGTTGTATAATATTGAACAATGCATTGCTAAAGTGTTATATTATTAATGTATTAATATGTTTTTGATGTTTCTGATATAGCAGCTGAAGGTTCGTGAGGAGCGTGCAAGGCGTGAAAGGGCGGACATCAATAATCGGAATAATTATTATTTAGCTTGTAAATAAACCTGCGTAGAAGGCTCTATTGTTAGAAAAGTAATGGTTAGCATAAGGGTCATTGTAGACCGTAGTTTCTATTATTGAAAGCAATGGCTTTCTGTAAAAGTTATCAACTTTTAGTTTCACGCTTGCTTTTCAAAGCCGCCCTCTTGTAACCACTCTTTTCGACGTAATCAAAATTCCTATAAATACATGCACTCTGTGGACTGTCAAAACAGAGTGCATGGGGGGAGATTGCACCCAATCTTGCATTCAGTCTCGTCTCTTGTTGCCTCTATTTTCTGTGTGTTTTTCTGCGTCCGTAATCTCTGTATGCGTGTGAGCAAGATCCTGACAACAGTGGTATCAGAGCTCTGTACGCATCAATACAGAGGGTTTTGTTCTCTGTTCGCAATTCCGATTCCGATTCCATCTCCATCTCCGTCTCCGTCTTCGGTTTCTGTTTCGATTTCGGTTTCTGTTTCTGTTCCTGTTCCAGAACCAGAACCAGAACCTACGTTTTCACCTACGTTTTCACCTACGTTTTCTCCTACGGCTTACTCCAAGGCGTCGACTAAGGCGTCGACTAAGGCAAAGAACTTAGGCAATACATTGGCACCCAAGGCGCCGTTGGCTATGCGCGAGGCAATTTTAATTTTTGAGTGGTAATAGAGAGGTTTAGAGTCCCTAAGGTAGAAGATTTGAACCCACAACCTCCTACTTTCAAGGGAAGTACTTTGACCACTCCACCATCTCTTGGAGTTGTACTCAAGTTCTCTCTCTTTATTACTTGTGGAAGGCGCGCGCGTCGAATTCAAGATTGGACCCAAGAAAGAATCAAGTGTATCTCTCAATCCGTAGATCGGATTGAGGCGTGTAATATACCATTGGAAAGATCTCGGAACGAACTTTCCAATGAGCTAGCTTGGAAGTGTGAATTCCTTAAAAATCCTTAGGTGGCACTTGATTGAGTATTCAAGATACCAAGCAAGGTTGAGAACACGGGATCGAGACACCAAGGTTGCAAACAAGAAGGTTCAATACACCAAGGTTGAGAGCAAGGATCCAAGAGCACCATGGAGGATTACAGTAATTCACCTCTACCTGCGGCAACACTTGAACAACAACTAGAGCTCTTGCGGCATGAGCTTCAAGGAGCTCAGAATGAGATCCGACAATGTGATGAAATCCTTCAAAAGATGCAAGCTGAGGAAGACAACCTTACGAGAGTAGTAAAAGCTATTGTGTCTGCCCAATCTGATGTTACCCATTCAAAGATTGGTAATAGAAACTACCAAGTTTCTACGATTTGATGGCCGAAAGGATGGGCCTTTAGTACTTTCTTGGTTGTCACAGTTTGATGATTTTTATACCGATGAAATGTATGCTGAAAGTGAAAAAGTTAAATTTGCCACTAACTATTTAGTAGGTAAAGCTCAACTCTGGTGGAATGTCCTGCGACACAGTACGGAGCGTCCAACAACTTGGAAGGCTTTTCAAGAAAACGTGAAGGATTCATTTCTTCCTCCTCAATACCATTTGCATGTTCAACGGACATGGTCGACCCTTACATGGAAGGAGGGTGATACGGTTACTACCTACACAGAGCGGTTCTGGCAAAATTTACTACTTGTACGAATGCTTGAAGATGTATCAGAGGATATCTTGCAGCAGAAATATGAAGATGGTTTGGAGGTCGGTATCCAAGCTAAGCTTCACACCCTACGACCTACAACCCTCAACGAGGCTATATCTTTTGCTTATGATGCAGAAAAAGAATTACAGTCCATAACCAAGTCACTCCGTCTACAATAACCACGTCCACGACCATTTTCTGTTAAACCTTCATTTCCTATGAAGCGTAATTTTAATGCCCCATCTTACCCTAGTTTTCCTCGTCCTCCACAATCCAATTACTCAACTTCACCCGTTGCTTCATCTCTCCAACCAACCAAACCACCTACCCTTCAAACTTCAGCAGTGAATGCCCAATAGAAGCGACCACAAATCACTTGCTGGAATTGTGGTAAACTTGGACATACAAAAATAAGGTGCAGATTGCAACCTCTTCATATGAAACAGGCTACAGCTCGATTGCATAACATGGAGGTCTATAATGAAGAAATTCCTCGTGTTTGGACAGAGGAATCACTGGAGAAGGACTTAAGTACCTTGGGTAACGATATCTCTCTACACTCTCTTCTTTGCATGCAGGGTACAATAAATAACAAACTAGTTAAAATTCTACATGACGATGGTAGTTCACATGACTTCATTTCACATTTATTAGTACAAGAACTTAAATTACAAACGTTTCCTTATTTGTATAAAGTGAAAGCTGCATTTCAAGGTAGTCATTATAATGTAACACGAGAAGTGCAAGATGTTACGATTAGCATAGGCCCTTATGTTGATTCACGAACATTTTTAATTGCACCTTTGCAATCTATGATGTTATACTAGGTATGACTTTTCGTCACCATTATAACCCACGTACTGACTACCATACTCATACCTTTAAGTTTGTTTTCAAAGGTCAAATCATTACTTTGTCTGCACGGCATGATTTCCAGCCATTTCCATTGATTAGTCACACTCAAGTAAAGCGTGCAAAACTATAAATGTATGATGTGCAGAATTAGCAGATTTTTGCTTACTAGTAGATGAGCTCCATTTACCTTTGCCCTTCTAACTAGCTCCATTTCTTGTCATCCTTCTTTGATTGTGTAGAATCAGTAGATTTTTGGTTACTAGTAGATGAGCTCCATTTACCTTTGCCCTTCTAACTAGCTCGAAAAACTTGATCTGCAACATGCATAATGGACCTGGTCTGTTAGAGTGATCCTCTTGCAACAGAACAGAGACTAACTCCTCAAATGTTAAGGCATTTGGATTTCCTTTAATCATCAATAGAAGAAACAAAAATAAACTTCTCCTGCAAATCTTTGATCTTTGTCAAAAAACTATCCATGGAATCTCCTTCGTTCATATGCCCACTCTCCAGCTATTTTGGAGGAAAGCAACATGAGCCTCATTCCTTGCTTGTTATAAAGTGATAAGTGTATCTCAAGCATCCTTTACTATTTTGCAAGAGTGAATGTGAGAAATAATGGAGTGTTTGATAGACAAGGCTATGAATGCATGTGCCTGAGCATCTCCACCATCCCAACAAAGTTTTTGTGCAGTAGGTGCAACATGAATCAGAGCATGAACAAGAACCTAAAGAATATCACCATCTTCAATGCTATCTGCATCAACTTCTATAACTATATTTGCAGGTGTAATAGGACATTTTCAATACCCTGCAGAATATTCCATAGTCCTTTTGCAACCAATACATGATGCATCATGTAGGCCCATAACAGGTAATTGGTACCATGCAACTTATCAACACAACCAACATACAAACAACATCATTGCTTTCAGCCATGGCCACTAATTAAAATACCTTGATTCAAAAAATTTGAGTGTATCACAAAAATTTGAACATAACTACCCTATAAATCTATAGCAAACTTTGAAAACCTATATATATTTTTGGCACAAAAAGACAAAAATTATTGCATGGACATTGTGATACTGTGCTCGGAGGCCGAAATGAACTCAAATCGTGAAGTTGTTTTGAGCTTCTAATCACCATGATTATGCTCACCAATTTTTGTGCAATTCTAATATTGTGATCACAGGGGGTGTTGACGATACCCTAGATGAAGCAGTGACTTGCTCTGATACCAATTGTTGGAGTTGGAGGTTTGTGGAAGCATGCAAACAACACAAGCAAGAAGAAGAAGCTTGGAGTAGAACAACAATACTGCATGTTTTACCAAGAGAATGTACAAGGATAAGTGACCCATTAGGGGCATAGGCATATATACATGCCAGGGGGAAAAAACTCCTAAAGAGGGAAAAAAGTGCCCTAGTGGTCCTATTGTGTTCATGCGCATCATTACCAAAGTATATCAACACCTTCATGGTCTATGAGGGTGTTGCTTTGAATATACTAGGACTGAGGGGCTCACTGGGATTGTCCATGGTGGATTCAAAATTATCTTGATTTTGGTCTTTTAGTTGTTGGTGTTCTCCCTTAGCTACTGCTAAATGGCATCGAAGAAGATCAATATTGCAAGTAAGTTAAGCATTGAGATCCATCTGCTGACAGAGTTTATCTTCTGTATGTATGATTCCCTCTTTAGCTTTCTGTTCTAATTCAAGCTCCATGGTGTGATACAATTCTTTGAATTCTTTGTACCATACATTGAGGGAGGCATTTTCTATGCTTAAAGAGTTAGGCTTGCTTCTAGTTTATTATTTTTTTGCTACAATTCTTGGTACTTATACCCTACAGATGTGAACTTGTTGTGCCCTTGATGCATATAGCTAAAAATTTTGTGTGCATTGTCAATGATTGATGACGAGAATATGGAAGGCGGATGCATGGCGGTATGCTGTTCAATGTGAGATGGAGAGAGGATGAGAAAGGGGAAGGGGGGAGTGGATGATATCATGAACATGGAATTGAGTGTGGTAGTGAGTGACTGTGATGTGCAGGGTGTGTGAGTGGAAGTGAGTGGAGTGGAGATTTTGAGTTGTGGTGCAATTGGATGGTGATATATCCATATCATTGGACATGTGATCAATAGCGCTAAATATGTACAATGGAGTTTTTGTGAGGGAACTTGCAAGTGAGAAGAAATAATTTATAGGCACGGGTGGTTGAGCTAATTGAATGGATTGAGATATATGTATTTGAGAGAACAATGGCTGGATCGGAGGTTTGATGGGAGTTTTGGAGAAGGGGTGAGAGATGGGTTGTGATGAGAGGATTGAACATTGGAAACAATGGGATAGATGGTAAGCAGAATGGGGATAGATGTGGAAATGATGGGAGTGGTGGGGGCATAGTGTGGTGGGATACTTGTGAGGAGGGTTGTTACAATCGGTTAATTGTACGACAGGTTGGCGATGGAATTGGAAGTAGTAATGGAGGGTTCGAGAGTTACTAAAACCATATTGGGTGAGGAACAGGAAGTCCTGTGGAGGAGATGGTGTGGTTACTCTGGGATTGTTTCCAAAACCATGTGAAGGCCTTGCATCGGGGTTGAATTTGGGAGGGGAGGTGAGTTAGAGGGCTCTACAGAGATGGCTATGTCCATAGAATTAGGAGTGACTAGTGGTTACTCTTCAATGACTCTACGGGAGGTGCTTGGAGATACTAGGACTGAATTAACTTGTTGGGTCTCGATAGGAGTCTTACCCATCATGGATCGAGGCGAGGTAAGGGTTTGCATTTTAAAACGTTGAGGGCTTCCAACATGCCCACTATTTCAATCAACATATTGAGTGCGTCGATAAAGGTAGCATCAAACCCAATGACTTTCCATCCCGCCTTAGTATTACTTCATGAATTTTTTGTTTTGTAAGTAGAGTTCTCGCCACACTACCTACATCGTGGCATTTAATCCTTGGACTAATATAGCATAGGCTGCAACATCAAATTGTTCATCTTTGGAAATCCATACTCCACTTGTCCTTTGTAATGCAGCTCCTCATGTTGTTGCAAAGATCCTAGGTTATCTACTTCATCATGTTAGTTGTTGTTGCCCCCTCATCTTCATCAATTATTATACGATCATCATCCTCTTGATTTGTGGTGATGTGGCCCTCGTCATGGTCCGTTTGTGAACTTGGATAGCTAGATCACTCATATTCTTATGAGAAAAAACTAGGCATCAGAGAATTGGAAGTCACCTGAGAGTGTGTCTTGCATCTCAAAATCAAATGTGGTGTTGAATTTGTCCGTTCCTATGTCTGATATAAGGAATACAAAAGTTTCTGCCACACCGGCATCTGCTAGTTCTGAGACCACTTGTTCCCTAGTAACTTGTCCAGTACCCATTGGAGTAGTCAAGGCTATAATTGTGTATGTCACCACACTCTCTCTTGTCAGCTACTCTAAGGTTGGTGTATGTGCAAGAGGAATGCAAATTGGAGGGATGGTAGGTCATGTTTCTATGGGCAACTATTGTGGCAATGGTTGTGGAGAACAGGAGGCAATGACATGTAAGCATGTGGATTATCTCAGTGATCACACAACATCCATGAATGCATCTTTTATGAGCCCACCTTTGATTAGCCAAAAATAACTTCTCTTGCACCTAGCTAGCAGGATCAATTGTCCATTGTACAATGATAGCCAAGTACAAGATGAACCAAATCCTTTTGTGTGGCTATGTGAAACGATCTTGAGCCAAAAATGCAAAATGTTGCATACATATTCATAGTGGCGACATGTAAGCATGGAATGGAGCCCCTCATACATCTACCTGAATGCGACTTGGGCTTGCATGTGCTCTTGTATTTCTACAATTGAGCACTAGAGAGGGCTCTTTCCACTGTGATGTCATAGGCTAGGCACATGTAGATGATCTGGGTGATCGTACAACATCCATAATTGAACCTTTTATGGGCCCAACTCTCATTGTTCAAGAATGTTTTCTCTTACACCTAGCTAGCAAGATAAATTGTCCGTAGTACAGAGTTAGCCAAGTACAAGCTAAACCAAATCCTTTTATGTGGTTGTGCGAACCAATGCTATGCCAAAAATGTAAAATGTTGCATACATATCTATAGGCATGTGGAGAGTTTCGGTGTTATGGTTAAAATATTTTCCCATTTGAGCACGTCACCTTTCTTCATGGGTTTCCAGAACGAGACTCTCTTTCTTCATGGAATGTGGAAGCCTCTAATCTTTAATGCTGCTCTGATTAAGTGTCTGGTGAACTTGAAACTCTCTGAACGGGGGTTCTATCACCATGGAGGGAAGTACAAAGGTCCCTGGGTGGTCCTTCTTATCTTAGGACTAAAGACTAGTAACTAATAGTAGTACATCTAGAAATCAAAGCTTAGGTAGGGGTGCTTCAAAATATTCCTTGAACCTAGCTTTCTCCATAATAATTTTAGTTCTCTCGTGTTCTATAATGCATCAAAATCTCATGAGAAGAACTGATATCTCCCCCAAGTATTACCATTGAAGCACATCGGTGCCTCATAGATATGTTCAATATTTGCCAAGGGTCTTGCAAGGCCTTGGAACCAATGTGACTTAGAATGATGTATTCTGTTTTCCCTCTAGGTGGGTCCTCAATGCACATATGACCCTCGAACCCTTGGAACTCTAGGGGTGGCAACAACGGATGTTCCTCCACTGGAAAGATCATAGAAGTCCATCATGTGGGAGCTAAGGGCCTGCCCTTGATTACTTTCCTATTTGCATCATGGTCCTAGGTGCTTGTAAAATTATCTCCTACAAATGATAAACACATTAGCATGGAAATAAATCTTGATCCTAGTATGGTGAGACCACAATCCCTTTCCAATCTTGATATGTGTCCCAAGGAGTCATGTGATGTGTAGTCACATTGATGATGTCTTGGTGCTTAATGCTAGTCACTAGACTTCCTACATGCATACTTTGGATATTGGATACACTCCTATGCATGGTTGGTGTCATCATTGTTTGTTACAAGATATTGTGGAATGATTATTACATGATTGGTGGGCTAGCATGGTTGTCAAGTGATAATTACAAATTGAAGGGCTTGGTGACTGAATTATTACATGAGAGGTTAGTTGAATTACGTGGTTCTAGGGCCTTTTAGGCACCCATTTCCATCTAGTTCATGGAAGTAGATTACAAGGATGCTTAAATACAATGGGCCGATGTGGAGGTGGCTGATGAGGGGAGTTGTGAGGCTTCTGGGAAACTGAGAGTAGAGTGCTTGGTTTTTTAGCAACTAAGTAGCCTTAGGCAACAAAATATTCAATGTGGTAGGGTTAGCCTTCATCAATCGCTTCAAGATCCAAATCTATTGAAATTCAGCTCCTGGTCCTTGTCTTGGTTGTGATGGATGACGTGGTTTGATTCCTTGTTGACTTCGATTGTGGTGCTTGAGAAGATGGAGGAGTCATTGATTGCTTGCCCTTGGGTACCCATATCTGCTTCTTTCCTAGATGGAATGTATTTTTATGCTGCTTCCATAGAGTGGTATAAGTTGACCTTTGAGTTTGGTGCATGGGCTATGTTGACTATTTGATGTTGTGGGTAAGAGGGTTGGTTGGAGACTTTGCTTTCTGCTTGGAAAATAAGGGAGGTCCAACACTTGCATGACTTTCCCATCAGGAAATGAGGCATTCTATACAACATATCTTGTGTGTATGATTGAATGTGGAGAGGGATCTCGAGGGGTTACTTATCCCTATCAGCATAGAGGAAGGATTGGGATCCTCCTCCATTGAGTGGAGATGACTCTTTTGATTGTCATCATCCATCTCATGATATTCCCTCTCTGCACAGAGGAAGTATTGGGATTCTTTGCTATTGAGTAGATTGGAATCCTCTTTTACTATCATGGCCTAGTTTTCTAGCCGTACCGCTTGGTGTTGATTAGCTGCCTAGAACTTGAGGAGGCATTTTCCTGGATCTAGGTCCAAGAGTGATCATATATCCAATCTTGGACTAGAATCAGCAGTTCCATGAGATCTTCATCATGGCAGACTAGGAGTTTTTACTATCAAGGTCACATCCTTTATGAGGATAGGAATTTCCACCTCACCCAAGCAAGGGGTCTCCATTCCTCCTAATCTTATGAGGTATGCCTCAAAGGATTCACTTTAAAAATCATGTATTGATAATAAAAAGACCTAATCACACTAGTTGATGCTCGTGAATCAATCAGAGGCCAGATTTACATGAGATTAGTGCCTTGCCTTGGCTGAACAATAATGCATGGGCATCTATCAACTATTCGAGGGTAGGCACTCTACTTGGTTTGGCACATGGCCATGGGATATCTAGGGGCATCTCCATGGGAAACAGTATTGACTAGAAGGGGCTCTTCTAATCTCTCCTTTTGGTTCCAACGTTAGCCCTTGGAATCTTAATTTCAGATGGTGGATGTGCTCTAGGGCTTTGGGTTGAGCTTGCTCTAATCTTTTTTTCCTCATTGTGCTTCTTGGCCAAGGTGCATAGTCTAAGCATATCCTTAGTGATAGGCTCTTGATAGAGCTTGACTTTACAACCACTAATTTAGTTAGGCATCACCTCTCCTTTGAAAGCGGCTAACTCCACGACTCCACTTGTTGAAATTCTATTGATAATTATAGGTCCATAAACACATTTCTCTAACTTTTGAGCATCTTGCTTGAATATATAGGCTAAGATAAAATTTCCAACTTATAAGCCCTTATCCTTCACTTGCACATCAAAATAGGCCTCCTACCTCTTCTTGCCTGCATATATTCTTGTTGTTGCTTGTAGCCTCATCTCTCCTGAGCGTTCTAAGTCCATAATCCTAGACGATAGCTCGTGATAGTCCATTGATGCTCTTGTGTAACCTTGAGGGTGGGTATGAAGAACGATGGAATCATTGCATTCTAACCAAAGACCATTTGAAAGGGAGTTGCATTGAGTACCATTTTGTAGGCCACTCGTTATGCCCCAATAACATGGTGTAACTATTTGTCTAAGTCAGAGTGTTTATTATTTACAAGCATAGTCATGATATTGCAAAGGATTTTCTTGGTACTTTGTGCATGTTCATTGGGCTTGAGGATAATACGATGCTCATTTTTTGTGAGTCACCAGAAGATCTTGCAACAAATATTCAAGTGACTTCATTTAGAAAGTGAGTCCCTCTATCGTTCACTTAGCTCTATCAGGAACCCCTTCTGGTGAAGACATTTTCAAACAAGAATTTTGCCATAGTTTGTGCATCATTCCTCTTGGTGGCCTTCACCTCTACCCATTATGGTCAGATAATCCATAGCTAAAATTATATATTCAGTGTGAGAATTTCTAGGATGGGGATTAATTGGTCCGAAAAATCTATGCCCCACTTAGAGAATGCACATCCTCCCATCATGAGTCTCAATGGCATCTCATCTTTTCACATTGGGTACTAAGTTCTTTGAAAAGTGTAACATCTCTTCACATAGGTATGTGCATCCATATGAAGAATGGTCCACCATAGCCATGAGAATAGTATGGCTTTGATTACTCAATCGGGTCCAAAATGTCCTCGTTGGACACCTTGGTGTGCATTTTCTAATATTCTCAAGTATTCACTCTCATCGACACATTGTCTCACATATCCATATCTTCCTCTCTTATACAGATTATCTCCAATGATTTTGTAGTCTTGAGCCTCCTTCTCTTGACTTTGATGCCTTGCTAATGTCATCTCTGGGGGGAAAGACTAAGTGTGCAAAAATCTACTAATGGACTACTGGAATCTAGTATCATAGACAACTGGTACAAACTAACATGGTTCAATGTAGGTCTATTAATACAAGTTGGGAAATCCTTGCACATCCTATAGACATGTACTTCCATAGGAGGCTAGTATACACCTAATCTTTGGAGATTCTATAGTGTGCATTGTTTTGAATAATGTTTCTCAAAGGCACCTATAGGTGCTAATTACAACCATTTTCCATACTCTACATCTTTCACACAACAAGCAAGAATGTCTTGACCATTTTGCTTGTAAATACTCTGAGCCATTATGTGATATCTTTATGACTTCATTACCTCCTCTTCCCTAGTCTTAACTATGAGATTCTTAGGTCCAAATGTGAGGATCGGAACAAGTTTTTTAGCCTAGTTTGGACTACCTCTAGATTGAATAAGTAAGAATCTGGCAATTTATGAGAGACTCCTTGCGGGGCTTCCTCAATGGTTAATAGTCAAAGATGATCTCCCTAAAGATAGGTTTTTTCCTTCTTGAATACCACCTCAAAATCCTATTCCATTAGTAAGAGAAACCATCTTACTAATCTCCCCATATTTCAAGGCTTGTTCACTAGGCATAGCAATGCTTCGTGGTCTATATAAAAACTTGAACTTATTTGTGAGCAAATAATGTATGAATTTCTTTATTGCGTAGACCATCCCTAAGCCCTCACTCTTGATTATAGTCTAATTGCTTTCAGCAACGTTCAAAGGCCTACTCGCATATGCTACCAAGAGATCTATGTTCCCCTCTCCAACCAGTTTTGCTAATAAACACCCAATCGCATAAATAGAGGCATCTACATGAACATGGAATAGCTTATTTCAATTGGGCCTTATCAAAATACGGACTGAGAAAAATTTTGTTCTTAGCGCAGTGAAAGACATTTCATATCCATCATTCCATTCAAAGTTAGTCAAGAGACTATATATAGGCTTGGCACCAATAGCTTACATGTGGATAAAGCATCGGTAATATCCACAATGTCCCATAAATGCCTGCACCTCTTTTACTTTCCTAGGTCTCAACAATTTTTCTATTGCTCGTACTTTATCCTCGATAGTCGATATACCACTCTTGGATACAATGTAGCCTAGTATCTTACCTTGTCTTACCATGAAAATGCATTTTTTTGGGTTCAGGCACTCTTGATATTCTCTACATTTATCAAAGATTTTCATAAGTTCAGGAATGTGTATTTGTCTCATGTGGGAATGGGTGCACAGGTCATCAACATAGACCTGTAGATTCTTCCTCCTGAAACTCTTCAACACATGACACTTAAATCATTGAAAAGTAGCACGTGCATTGGTGAGCCCAAAAGGCATCACCCTAAATGCAAAGATACCCCATTCGATAGCAAAAGTTGTCTTGCATTGGTCTTCAGGGGATATGGCTACTTGATTGTAGGTCCGAAACACACCAAGGAAGCTATAGACTTCCTTGCATGCTATGCATTCAAGTAAATGCCCTGTGATTGTCAAAGGGTAGCTATCTCATATGGTTGCAGTGTTAACTCTCTTCAAGTTGATGCACACATGTAACTTCCCGTTCTTCTTAGGGACTACTACAATCAGCGGTACCCACTCTATATGCTCTATTTCATATACGAATCCTGATTCGATCAATCGGTCAATGTCTTCTTTTATCTTGGCAACATAGTTAACATTGTGTGTAAGGCTTTTGTTTAGTTGGCTTGGCCTGAAGGGCTTTGGTGTTCAGAACAAGAGGAGCAAGGAGGATATGGAGGGAGAGAGAAGAGAGGAGAGATGCGCACAGATGCATGGGAGCCTCAAAACCCACATAATGATCTCTCTTGAGGCAATGCTCTATATATGATGTATATATATGAATATGGGGGTAAGGTCACATGACCCTTACATCCCCAACAATCTCCCACTTAAGGGTCAATGTGACCATAAGTGGTAACATATACAAAGAATGATGTAGGACTATACAGTAATGTACAGGAAGAGTCCGGATCTCTACCCATACCAGATCAGCCTACACCAACCGCCTCGAACAAGGTGTATCCATGCACCTCAAAAATACTCTAGACTTACATCAATGAGATTCAAGATCATATCTGAATGATGCAAGAACTGATGAAGTTCCTGCAAAGCTCCCACTCGCTCTATGCCTATGTCAATCATCGAACAATTGACAACTCCAAGTGCAAGTGCTCCAATAGCAACTACAATATCTGGTCTCGAGCATAAACAACTCATACATCAGACTCCCAAATGCTGATGAAACATGTGCTATCCTGGCTAACCTAAGCATGTCAGCCATGCCTCTATCCAGGGCATCCAAAGCACCATCATCAAGACCAACATGTTGACATATCTGTGTCAACATCTAGCATGAGTGAATCCAAGAATGGTTGCATAACTATCGACTCCTCAACATCTAAATCAGCCATGCTGGCAAACAAGGATGTATCTAGTTGTGCATCCTGAGAGCTAATATGCTCTACCATACACTATGTACCATGAGAGCAATCCTCCTCTACCACACCAAGTGTATGATGCTTCACATGAGCTAACTGCACAACATCAACCAAGGTCAAACTGATGATCACACTCTAACAGAGTATCATCATAATGCTCTACATGAGCATCCACATCATGCTCTAAAGCATCCAACTGATCATCCAAGTGTGCTCCACAAGAGCATCCATATAATAAAAAAAAATCATGCTCTATATAAGCATCATGAGCATCCAAAGCATGCTCTACATATGCATCCATCTGAGCATCTGAATCCTACCATACATGTGTATCATGAATGTCACCAGACCTATTTGTAGGTAGAAAA
>MU263801.1:0-32500 GCA_020310875.1 Ceratopteris richardii | reverse complement strand
TAGTCTGGGTGGAAGGGCCAAGCAGAAATTGAAGGAGCTTATGAAAGGATGGCTACTTCTCTAAGGGACCAACCAACAAGTCTGCAAGAAGACACTCATGAGGTAAACATTGAACAGATCTTGAAAGGTATTTATCACAAGGTTAGTCTGTACGAACTTATAAGGATGGATTCAAAAATAAGAAGTGACTTATTGAAGATTATACACTCTGCTCACTTGATCCAATCACCCAGTATAGATGGTTTCATGGTTGATTTTCCCTGTGCACCCTTGGCAGACTACCAAAGCTCAAGATTATCTCTTTGTATAAAGTATGAAGCTCTCACAAGTGTGATCATAGATGGAGGCTCTGGTATCCATTTGATGCCAGATTTTACAATGAAGAAACTGAATTTGAACCCCACCAAGATGGCACCATTCACAGTTACACTAGCAGATCAACATCCGGTTGCGCCTCTTGGCATTATTGAAAAGGTACGGATGATAGTACATGGTTGCCACTTTGTGTTGGATTTTGTTGTTATTGCACTTCCACAAGAGACTTCTTACCCTTTACTCCTGGGGAGACCTTGGCTGAGGCAAGCAAAAGCTTTGCAAGATTGGGGGAAGAACAAACTATGGATTTCAACAAGCACCAATAGCCAACTGCAGCTACACTTGGAAGAAGGATTTGACTCAGGGAAAACTATTGGGTATACTGTGGACACTCAAGTAATGCCCTCTAGTCTACCCCAAGAAGAAGATACATTATTGCATTGGATGATGGAAAGTGCAGATTGTTGCACGGTGGAAATCAATGAAATAGAGGAAGAAGTTGCAGATAAAGAATTCTCTCTCTCTCTCTCTCTCTCTCTCTCTCTCTCTCTCTCTCTCTCTCTCTCTCTCTCCCCTGCCACTACTCTCCCCGCTGACCCCTCACCACCCTCCCCTCAGCCCCCGCTGACCCCTCACCCCCGCCCCTCAGCCCCCGCGTACTCACTCCCTCTCCCTCTCTCTCCCTCTCTCTCTCTCTCTCTCTCTCTCTCTCTCTCTCTCTCTCTCCCCGCCGCATTCTCTCTCTCCCCCCGCCACGTTCTCTCTCTCTCACACTCTCTATCTTTCTCTCTCTCTCTCTCTCTCTCTCACCTCACCATCCACTCCACCCGCCAGCCCCCTCACACTCCGCCACCCTCCCTCCCCCGTGACCCCCCTCCTCTTCCCACCCCGCCAGCCCCACACCCCACCACCTTCCTCCCCTGTGACCCCCTTCCTCTCCCCACCCCGCAGCTCTCCATTCCCCACCTGCAACCACACCCCACACCCCTCTTGGATTACATGATCAAATGTGACTCTATTCTCGGTGTTCACAAGGATGACATCATAATTCCTGATGATTCCACCCTAGAGTAATGCGGGTGCTGACTATGTTGTTGAAGCCTCGAGTGTACTTGCTACCATTGATAAGATTTTAGCTCACCTGAAGGGGGGCTTGGTGAAAGTTGTTGGCATGGGATCTGTTGACCTTCTTCTCTATGCACCTGGGCTTTTCTTCTATGGTTGTTGGACGAATGGTGTTAAAAGGTAGCATACATGGGGGTATTACCATATTGAATGCAGTTGTTGGGGACATAGCAATGGGACAAGCGTTTCCCAACCTAATATCATTTGGGAGAGAGAAAGCTGATGATTGCACTATCTTTGAGACGATAAAAAGGTCTCCAGTGTAAATGAATAAAAGAGTTGGCCAGACTCTTTCAATGTGCAGGGACATATCGAGCTAAAAGACATCAAATTCGCATACCCATCAAGGCACGAAGTATTATCTTTCAGGATTTCACTTGTAGGTGGGTGAAAAGAGGGGTCCAACCTTCGGACGATCAAAAGCTACTTCTAGGGTTCATTCAAATATCCCGGGGCGGCACAAATTGAGGAACTCAACTTGTTTGCAAAATGAGAATAATAAAAGTGTAAGGGGTAACAGTAAAAGTGGAGAAATGACTGTTGCCACCAACCATTCATGACGACTGCCTATTTTTGAGGATCCGATTGAAGATTGGTGGCATATTTGATCTATCCCTCCAATTTTGGGCAATCAATCGGTGCTTGATCAGTGGACGTGAGGAATCGGCAAGGCCCTCTTCGCCTATTGGAGCTTATAAAAGCAATAGGACTTGTGTTCATTTGGGGGAATTCAGATACACACATAGACTTACATGCGTACAGGGGTCCTCTCTTTGCACTTTGTGGTTACAAGCCTACTGTAGGAAGTCACTCTATGGTGCGGATATAGAGCGTGGGCTTCCCAATGGAGGGCTCATATCACTATAGTGTGAAGAGAGCGGCTTGGCTTTGTCTTTCAGTGTGAGTCAGTGGTCTTTTTATGCTCTTTTCCTTAGAGCAATTCTTCAGACTTTGTATTGATCAGTGCTAATCTGCATCTAGCTGTGTCCACGGTACGGATTGGATGAATCCCTTCTATTGATGTTGTTTAGTTCTGGAGTGGCACGCTAGCCGAGAGCATCAACTTTAGAGCATTTCTCTTGCCTATGTTGTAATCATCCATTGGAAATAAGGAGTGATTGGTCTTCCTTCATTGATAGTTGTCATTGATATTTTCTTGAGTATTCACAACTCTGTGTGATCATTGATATATGCTTGCTCACAGAAGTGTTGAAGGGTATATTTCCCTAAGGAGAACCTCCCTTGAGTAGTGAAGTACTGGAGTGCTTGCTGCATGCTCCTGTTAAAAGTAGATACCCCAATACCTCCTCTATAGTATGGTAACATGACTTTCCTTGCTATAGGATACATTCATCTAAAAGATGACGTTCAGTTATGTGATTGTCCCAGCTATGGATATGGATTCGTACAATCCAAATAAGAATATGTATGATAGCTGAGTTCTTACCTTTATTATGTTTCTTCAAGTGAAGGTGTGACCTTACAAAAGCTCTTTCACATTTAAAATGGTGGGCTGTGTTGATGGCAATCTAGAAATGCTTTACATAGCGTTGATGTTTTATCTTCTTGCTTGGTTAAATATTCAATGTCTTAGTGTTACAATCTATTGCATACTTAACATTTCAATAGATCTCACAAATGCAATTCATATTGATTACTCTTGATGAAGAAGGAAGGATATGCTTTGCTAGCATTGAATCCTCCATCCTGCAAATATGTAACGGGCCTAGGATTCCAAGCCCGAGGGGCTTTCTTCAAACCATACAAAGGCTTTCTTGAGCTAAAAACATAATCAACATGTAATGAGTCTTTCAAACTAGGAGGTTCATGAGCCATGTATACCTCCTCAGTTATCCATCCATTAAGAAAAGATTTTTTTACATCCATTTGGTATATCTTCGAATTCTTGGAAGATGACACTCTCATAAGCACTCTGATGGTTGGCATCTTTGAAATTGGTGAAAAATTTTCTTTGTTATCAATTCCTTGTATTTATGCATACATTTTAACCACAAATCTTGCTTTGTACGTGTCTATTGACCCATCAAAATTTCTCTCGACCTTGTATATCCATCTAGAACCTAGGATATGCATAGATGGAAATTTGGGCACCAATTCCCAAGTTTTATTTTCTTTCAAGGCATCAATCGCACCCTCCATGGCCTTCATCCATTCAAGCTTCTTCTTTTTTCATGATAGAATGAGGGCTTGCCAAAATTCAAGCCTTGTGCTAGATATATTGAATGTTTAGTAACCAATGAAGTATCATAGGCGTTTGGGTGAGTAAGCAATGGGACTTGGGTTTTTCCAAGAATATTGATAGCAATCTTGTTTAATAGAAAGGTTTGGAGATAATCTTTGGAGGTGGTGCGATGGTGGTCAATGCCTTCCTTCTAGCCTCAATAGTTTATTTCCTATCATGCTGGTGCCTGAAAGACAAGGAGCTTCCTAGGTTGGAAATAATGTTCAAATATTTTATCTAGAAAGGTAATCCCAATAAGAGATTTCTCAAAGGAAAATGAACTTAAAAGCAGAAGAGCTCTTCCCAATCAAAATTCTTTACAAAGGTTTATCATGTTGGTATTTTGTTTGAGTGGAAGAAGTATCCATTGTAGGATTCTTCCTACTTATCTAGAGAAGATACTTGAAACAAGTGAGAGGAAATATTCAAAAATTATTTCTTTGGAGTCAGAACCTCTTAGATAAGTTGATTTTCAATGCCTCCAAGAAATACAACAATCAAAATTATGAAAATTTAAGGTCTTCTTAATGTGTCTTAGAACTAATAGAGAATCTTATTAACACTCCAATAATCACAACACATATTAGATCTAGTTCTTGCATACAAATTAAGTTTTCTAAGATGGTCGAGGTACTTCCAAGAGATTATACAAGTTTGATTACCATGTATGATGATGATCTTGTATACCATCATCGAAAAACTTTTAATACTTTTGATAGCATTCATTTTAATGACTAGAAAAACCCATCCCTATTTGCCAATGAAATAATGGAGTATCCGTAGATACATCATTCAAAAATCATTGCTTATCCAGCTCAACTCTGATTGATAGGAGTGGCATGTATCACATAATAATCTAGTCATCGACATATGAGACGAAGACAATGAACTCATCATAGTCTCTCACAGCACACGAGTTAGCACGAAAGGTACATTTTGGCAGGCCCATATTTTCAAGAATCATAAAACTCTTACTAATTCCTTGGAGTTTTCTAGAGGCCATACGAATATATTTTTTGTTGAAAAATCTTGATTTTTGAATACAATACCTCCAAAGGTAATGATTAAGTTATGCACACCTCTTCCTTGAGATGCTCATATAGAAATGTAGATTTCACATCATTTAGAATAATTGATACTTTTCTTTTTGCTCGAAGACTACAAGGTCCGTGAAAGTGAGTTTTGGTGTGAATATCTACTGATCTTAACATACTTTCACCTATGAAACCCATGTGCATCTTCCTAAAGTACCATCTATTTGTATCTAGCTTTCTAGATCGGCTGAGTACAAAATACATGTTTTCCTTGATGGTAAATGAACTATTTATGAAGTCCCCTTTCTAACATTGCTAGCATACTCAAAACATGTGTCATCGATTCTCCACTTTTGAACTCGTAATGCTTCATAAACCTCTATGTTTTCTATTAACAATGTTTTATGAGGCGTTTTGATGCACCTCAATCCTCCTCAACTTATGAAAACCATTTGATGATGAGCTTGCAACGTGATTACATCCGCTTTGCTTGTGCCTTAGGTTGTTTGGCATTTCATTGATAGGCACTGATCTTGCTCTATATGCCTTAAACAATCTTGTTTGGCATTTCATTGATAGGCACTGATCTCACTGAGTCATGTACGTGTGCATAATACGCATAGGTTTCGTTTTTTATTAGATCACGCATCTTGAAGTACGATGCCTTTCAATGCCTTTTTCTAGATTGACTTTATAATCTATATTGCTGTATTGATTGCTTTTGAGAGAAGGAATCAGGCATGCCTTGAAAAGCTATAATGCAATGGGGTATGTCAACTACTATCTTATGGTGCCTTGTAAACAATATCACTTTGTGGTAGATGTGTGTGCAGAGATGACTTGCATTTTGATGCAACTTCTATGGATGAGAAATATCATCCTTAATACAAAAAAAAATC
Organism: Ceratopteris richardii; assembly: GCA_020310875.1. NCBI lineage: Eukaryota > Viridiplantae > Streptophyta > Polypodiopsida > Polypodiales > Pteridaceae > Ceratopteris > Ceratopteris richardii. Next base: position 26,885 of record MU263801.1, on the reverse strand, counting down.
AAAGTTATTTGAAAGAAAACACACACATTTTTGCTAGTAATTTCAACTAATAACAACAATAAATAGATACTCTCAAAGCCGTGGTACATATTTTATCACAATGATCTCTCTATACCAGCTCTAGAATTCTTTGACATTGACTATTAGTGTCTCATGGTTATGCATTTCTTAGTTTCTTTCTCACCATTCAAGACTTATATGATTCCTTGAATTTTGAAAATGCAATAAATAGTGGTGCTATCACTTTTTCTTACAAATGTCAAGGACATCTAATTCATGGTGACACATAATCGCTTATTCCAAACCCTACTACTATCTTTGTGTTCTCAAACTGTGAGGGTGCCAAAGTCAAAAAAGTCCGGCCACCACACTTTTTTCCCTAAAGTAATTCTTTATCTATTCAAAAGTTTTGCACCATCTTCTTGAAGTGTTAGTCAAACGAAAAAAATGCATATTCTCAAGGATTGATAACAATATTTCTCAATATAAAAAAGTACATTACACTAGAGGATATGTACCATGTGATTAGAGCTTTACAACATGGTCCAAAGTAAGAAGTAAAGAACAATCGAGAATATATGATAGGATACGTTCCTATCAACCTAGGCCTATAGGTCATTTGATTTCCACCTTCCGGAAAAACCAATTCATAGTCTTTGGCCTCGTGTTCTCGCCTTTGGCTTTTGGATCCGTCAAAAATAAAAAAAGCTTTTGCTTCATTGGGCCTTAGGGCCATCCACTTCAACTAAACTAGTTCAATGACTTGTTTAGGAGATTACAATCTGAACCATTTTTCGTTTTCCGTTGGCAATTCTTTGTTCCTTTATTTTGCCTCTACCTATGAAAATGGATAGCAAAAGCAGCAACGCGCAGGTTCCTTCTTTTTTGTCATGTCGATTTTTATGTTTTTGTGGTTTTTTCCGTTTCTTTTCATTTAAGTTGGTAATTCTTTGTTCCTTTATTTTGCCTCTACCTATGTACATGGATAGCAAAAGCAGCAACGGGCAGGTCCCTCTTTTTCAGGTCGATTTTTATGCTTTTGCGCTTTTTTCGTTGATTTTTATCCAAGTAATGCTTTTTAAACCCCGAAGGCACACGCTATGTAAGTCCGTTGAGCGCTTAAGCATACCTTTGTGAATGGATAGCAAAAGCAGCAACTGGCAGGTCCCTTTTTCTTTTCAGATCGATTTTTATGCTTTTGCGCTTTTTTCGTTGCTTTTCGCGCAAGTACTGCTTTTTAAACCCAAAAGCACACGCTATTCAATGCTTGAGCAGCTCCGAGAGACGGAAAGAGCAGAGGTGATGGCGAAGAAGCTCCCATGGAATGTCACAGGTCCGACCTCCCATCCCGAATACAGAAATTCGCTTACTAACACTAAGAACTACAGAGCTTTCTCGCCCCCCACTCCATCGAAGAAAGCGATCGTGCCACGTTGGGACCCCAATCACGTCTTGAACATCACTTATTTCTCACGATTAGCCCTAGATATATCTCAAAAAAAAAATTCCTTCGTGATTTTAGCAAATAATAATGTGTATGATAGATGAGTTCTTACCTTTACTATGTTTCTTCAAGTGAAGGTGTGGGCTTATCAAAGATCATTCTCATTTAAACTAGTGGGCTGTGTTGACAGCGTTGATGTTTGATCTTCTTGCATACTTCAATATTCAATGTCTTAGGGTTAAAATCTCTTGCATACTTAAAACTTCAATACCTCTCACGAATGCAACTATTCAAAATATGAAAAAGTTTAATGTTCGTCTAATGTATCTTAGAACCATACAGAATATCGAAACTTAAGGTTCGCTTAATGTACCTTAGAACCTGCATGCCTAAAGATTCCATTGGCTTTGATATGATTTGGTAGAGCAACTTCTTAACACTTCAATATTCCCAAAAAAATAATATTTCTAACAAGACTCATGGACTTGCTAGAGAGTATACAAGGTTAATCACCATATTTTGAGGGATTAAGGTTTATGCCCTAGGTGTGATGATGAATTTTAATTCCGTCATCAGAAAAGATATAATAGTTTTCATAGCATTATTTTTTATTTGAGAACGGCATCTCTTTATTCCAAGACTTAAATTCCAAAGTAATAATAGATTAGCCCTAGGTATATCTTAAAAAAAATTCCTTTGTGATCTTAGCTCAAATTTTCTTGATGTACGTTTAATAATCCCTCATAATAATTTGGCCAACAGCATATGAAATGTAGACAATGAGCTTATTATCATAGTTTGTGAGAGGATACAGATTGGCATCAGAAACGTCTTTTGGAATGCTATATTTTTGAGTAAGCTAACAACTCTCACTAAGTTCTTGGATTTTTCTGAACCCATACAAATATGTTTTTATTCTACAAATTTTTCTTTTTTTGATGCGGTATCTGCAAACGTAATGAGGTATACATACCTCTTGCTTCACATGCTCATATAGAAATGAACATGTCACATCGATTTAGAATAAATAATACTTTTTAAACAACAACTACAAGTTCCATGAATATAGTTCTCAATTCAGTTGTTGATGTGCTATGTGATGGGAGAATGATCAGTTTCCCTATGGAGCCTTGAAGCATGGATGGCCTCATATGCACACTCACTTAATCTCTATTCGCTCAAATGAATGGTACTCTGAACTCTTGATAATTAAACCCCAGACCTTTTGCACACATAAACTAATCTCAATGACATTTCTAATGCAATGCATGTCATTCAAAATGTTCATGCCTAGTGTGAGAACCAATGTCCTCAAGTTGAGACAAGTTATTGCCTTTACTAGGCATGCATATAGAGACCATTATTTACTTCTATAGTTGTTTCTCTCAGAATACGTAGACTTTGGATATGAGCTTCGAGGAAAATTAGGAGACAAGAATAGCTTTCTAAAAAAAAGGGAGTACAAGCAATTAGTACATGTAGATAAAGGAAATTTGCTCAACACTCTAAGCTCTCTAGATCATAGAGACAAAAATTTGTGAGTTAGCTATGGCTACACAAAGTTTACTAAAATCACTCAAGCGAGAAGGAGGCTTGCTATGCAAGGGGTCTACTTGCCTATTTAAAATCTAAGAGAGCTCACAAACAAAAGGGAACTTGTCTTCCACATACAATGTGTGCAGACATAGTCTTGAAAAGATTCATAGGTGATAGGAATCACAATTCCCAAATTAAAGGCTTTATCATACCTAAGCGTTTTTAGCTCGTTTATCGATGTTTTGAGGGGTCTTTCAGACTCAAAATTGAACCCTCACATTCATGGTTGATCTCTTGCTTTTTGTTGTTCCAAGTGACAATCATCCAATGTGTCCAAATATATTAAGGTTGGAACTTGAATTTCAACACTCCACCCCAAGCTTAAGATGTCAAGCTTTTATCCTAGCTGTGATAAATTAATGCCTCTTTTGAGCTTATAAGTTTGAACGAGTCCCATACTTTGGTGAACATGTCAGCACATTGATCCTTGGTACTTATGTGTTGCACTTGGACCTCCTTAGTCAACACTTTCTCTCTGATGTAATGATAGTGTATTTTTATGTGCTTGCTCCTAGGATGGAACATAGGGTTGGTAAATATGTAGAAACTACCCAAGTTATCACACATCATCTTCTTCTTGCTAAGACAACAAAAGGTTTTAGAAGTGAAATTTGCAATATGGATGTGTTTTGTGCACATTGTTTTGCTCTAATGAGCATTGCTTAAATTTGCAAAGAGTCAAAGAATTCGATAGTGGATCTTATGATGTGGATTCAAGGAAACAACTTGCAAGAACAAAAGCAAAAACTAACACCCATAAAATCAAAAGGGAAGCAATCTATAGAAAAGAAGCCACAAAATAAATGAGCTAAACACACAAATACAAATGAGTCAACACAAAGCTCTAATTGGGATAATGAGATCATTGTGCATGTGGGAGACCTTGCATCTGTGACATTGGTGATAGAATAGAATAGGAAGAGGATGGAGATAATAAGAAATATGCTTGTAAGGAAAGGAAAACTTTTCCATCTACCAATCAATATAATTCACATGCCACATATTGGCCCATGAACGGGCACACGACCTCTCGAGATATGGGAACCCCACAACCTTCATATTCAAGAATCTTAAGAAGAAAATGTAGAGAAATCCTCATTGTGCAAGTGTGGCTCTCTTTCTAGTCATGGTCGACTTTGAGTAGTGTAAAAGAATACAAGACTTTAATGAGGTTGATTTCAAAGATTATATGTACAATGTGATAGGAAAACCACTCTTTGCAAAAGCCTAAAGGCAAATCGTCAAGGAGCATCCAAAAATGTTCTTCTTTAGGTATGCAGTGTAAGATATATGTTGGTCAGACAAGAGAGAAATCCAAGATTCTTGCTTGGGATCATAATAACGAAATTGATTATAGGTACAAGTATTATGTGATTGACATACTCACTTGAGTTGTCAATATATGGGCTTGATTTTTGTAAAGAATAGCCCTCATGGAAGGGTAGTTTTCTAAAGTATGCTTGAGGCAATTCTCTATAAATTATATATGTATATGAATATAGGAGTAAGGTAATATGGCGGTTACATCCTCAAAGATCTCCCACTTATGGATCAAAAGTGGAAACACATACAAATAATGATATAGGAATATACAATAATGTACATGAAGAGTCTAGATGTCAATCCATATCAATCAACCTACACCAAGTGCCTCAAAGAAGGTCTATCCATGCACCTCAAACAACTTTCGATTCATATAGACAAGAGTTGAACTCACATTTGAGATGCAAGAACTGATGAAGTTGTTGCAAAACTCCCACTCACTCTTGCCTATGTCAATAGTCTTAAGACTAAAAAATCCAAGTGCAAATGATCCAATAACAACTGTAATGTGTGGCCTTGAGCATCATAACTTAACCATAAAACTCCCAAATGTTTAAGAAACATGTGCTAACTTTTCTAAACTAGCCATATTAGCCATGCTTATTTCCAAGGCATCCAAAGCACCATCATCAAGACTAACATGTCATGACATATCCATGTCAACATCTCGCATGAACAATATCCAAGAATGACTACATAACTATTGACTCCTCATCATCCAAAATAACCACCCTATAACCATGTATCTAGATGTGCATCTTGAGAGCTAATATGCACAAGCACACACTATGTATCGTAAGATCTATTCTAATCTACCAAAACAAGTGTATCATCATGTTCTACATGAGTGTAGTGCCCACGTAGTTCTCTCTCTCTCTCTCCCTCTCTCTCTCTCTCTCTCTCTCTCTCTCTCTCTCTCTTCACCGCATCCCTGCCATCCCCTCCTATACCCACCCGCTATCCCCGCTGCCCCCCGCCCGCTGCTCCCTCTCTTCCCCTGCCTTTGCAGCCCCCCCCACCCCTTGCTCCCTCTATCCCCACCTGCTATCCCCGCTGCCCCCCACCTGCTGCTCCCTCTTTCCCCCTCGCCTCTGTAGCCTTGCCCACTGACCACCTCAGCCTCCCCATCCTATACCCACCCGCACCCCTAGCGCAGCCTCCCCCATAGCCCAATCCCGCACACACTCCTTCTACCCCTGCCCATGGCTCCACCTCCCCCTCCTAGCATCTCCCGCAGCCCACCCCCACGCGTTCCTCACTCCCCCACCCATAGCCTCCTGCAAGCCCCCACCCCTCCATCTCCCCCACCTGTAGCCTCCCACAACCCTCACGCCTCCCTCTTTTCCCCCAACTTCAGCCTCTAGCAGCCCATCCCCCATGCCTCCCTCACTCACCCACTCGCAGTCTGCTACTCTGATAAATTCAATGAGTTTTTGAGGCAATAACAAGTATGTGATGCCCTTAGATGTTCTGGGCCGCATGCGTGCTACACTGATGAATTCAACGAGTTTATCACCTTGGCTCATAGGCCCGGGAAATCTTCTGAAATTTCATCATGATGGGGATAGATCACTGCAATTATTGGTCTTCAATGAGGAATTCCCATCTCCCACCACTCCACCCACACCTCCCACACCACCCACAATCTCCCACCAGTCCACCCACACCTCCCACACCATCCACAACCTCCCACCACTCCATCGACACCTTCCACACCACCCACAACCTCCCATCACTCCACCCACACCTCCCGCACCACCCACAACCTCCCACCAATCCACCCATACCTCCCACACCACCCACAACCTCCCATCACTCCACCAACACCTCCCACACCACCCACCACCTCCCACCAGTCCAACCACACCTCCCACACAACCCACCATCTCCCACCACTCCACCCCACCTCCCACATCACCCACAACCTCCCACCACTCCACCAACACCTGCCACACCACCCACAACTTCCCACCACTCCACCGACACCTCCCACACCACCCACAACCTCCCATCACTCCACCCACACCTCCCACACCACCAACACCACCCACAACCTCCCACCACTCCACCCACACCTCCCACACCACCCACCATCTCCCACCACTCCACCCACACCTCCCACACCACCCACCACCTCCCACCACTCCACCTGCACCTCCCACACCACCCACAACCTCCCACCGCTCCACCCACACCTCCCACACCACCCACAACCTCCGATCACTCACAGCTCCCGGACCACCCACAATCTCCCACCACTCCACCCACACCTCTCACACCACCCACAACCTCCCACCACTCTACCCACACCTCCCACACCACCCACAACCTCCCCTCACTCCACCCACACCTCCCACACCACCCACAACCTCCCACCACTCCAACCACACCTTCCACACCACCCACCATCTCCCACCACTCCACCCGCCCCTCCCACACCACCCACAACCTCCCATCACTCCACCCACACCTCCCACACCACCCACAACTTGCCACCACTCCACCCACACCTCCCACACAACCCACAACCTCCCATCACTCCACCCACGCCTCCCACACCACCCACAACCTCCCACCGCTCCACCCACAACTCCCACACCACTCACCATCTCTCACCACTCCAACCACACCTCCCACACCACCCACCACCTCCCACCACTCCACCCGCACCTCCCACACCACCCATAACCTCCCACCACTCCACCCACACCTCCCACACCACCCACAACCCCCCATCACTCATAGCTCCCGCACAACCCACAATCTCCCACTAGTCCACCCACACCTTCCACACCGCCCACAACCTCCCACCACTCCACCCACATCTCCCACACCACTCACAACCTCCCACCCACACCTCCCGCACCACCCACAATCTCCCACAACTCAACCCACACCTCCCACACCACCCACAACCTCCCACAACTCCACCCACACCTCCCACACCACCCACAACCTCCCACCACTCCACCCACACCTCCCACACTACCCACAACCTCCCACCACTCCACCCACACCACCCACAACCTCCCACCACTCCACCCACACCTTCGGCACCACCCACAACCTCCCACCACTCCACCCACACCTCGCACACAACCCAAAACCTCCCACCACTCCACCCACACCTCCCGCACCACCCACAACCTCCCACCACTCCACCCACACCTCCCGCACCACCCACAACCCCCACTAGTCCACCCACACCTCCCACACCACCCACCATCTCTCCCACTCAATATGTAAGGGTCAAAAGCTACTACAAAAATTATGTGAAGGATGTGCTTTTGAGGATCATTCAAATATCACGGACAGCTCATAATGAGGATCTCAGCTTGCGTGCAAAAGTGACAGTAAAAGAGTAAGTGGTAAAAGTGTAAAAGGATAAAGGACTGTTGCTGCCAACCATTCGTGATGATTGCCTATTTTTGAGGATCCAATTCAAAACTGGTGGCATATTTGATCTACCCCTCCAATTTTGGAGCAATCAATCACCACATATTCAGTGGATGTGAGGAATCCGCAAGGCCCTCTGGGCCTAGTTGAGCGTATAAAAGCAACGGACTAGTACTCATTGGGGGATATACACACACATATAAAGCTGATATCGGCATCTCTTAGGGTCCTGGCTTTGCACTATGTGGCTACAAGCCTACTGTAGGAGTCACTCTGTGGTGAGGACATAGAGCATGGGCTCCCCAGTGGAGGGCTAGTAGCACTATAGTGTGAAGAAAGTGGCTTGATTTTGTCATTCCGTGTGAGTTAGTGACACTTTTGTGTTCTGTCCCTTAGAGCAAGTCTTCATACCTTGTACTGATCGGTGCTTGTCTGCATTGAGTAGTGTTCATTGTATGTACTGGTCGGATCCAGGGTATCAACTTTTAGAGCGTTTCTTTTGCTTATGTTGTAATCCCATGTTCGGACTAAGGAATGGTTTCATCCTTCACTATTGTCAATTGTCATAACTTTCTTTCTGAGTGCCTGCAATACCATGTGTCTATTGAAACCACCTCCTCACAAGAATGTCAAAGGGTATACTTCTCTAAGGAGAACCTCCCTTGAGTAGGCAAAGTATTGGAAGAACACATTGCCTGCATTGTTAAAATTATGCACCCCAGTATCTTCTCTACAGTTTGGCACGCCCGGTGGGACCCTTGCATTTCTGTGAGAGGCCCTAAGCATAGTAATAGTCGTTTTCCATTATTTTGCCCTATTGCATCTTTTAAGTAGGTACATGACCCATACACGAGTAGATAAGGAGCCTCTTCTTGTACAGAGGAACCTTAAAAAATCATCTTTACCTTCGAATAGTGAGCCTAGCTCCCCTCTACCCTATTTGAATTTATCTATTGATTTGGGTGCGACACCATTGTCAAAGGAAAAGCATAGGAGAACCATGGACTTCTCCTCAGATACGTCAGAGGAAACACCACTGGCAATGGAGGATCTCTCTCACTTACTCTCTGGACTCAATATCAAGTTCCCTACCTTTAAGGGACAAGCTTATGAGGATGTTGATGATCATGTTAGGAGATTCATCTCCCTATGCCGTGGACGAGGTCTGTAGAATATTAGAGAGGATACAATGCTGGTACTCTTCCCATCCACATTGGAAGGCCTTGCTGACAAATGGTACAATCAATATGCTGATGGCCATTTTGCTACATGGGAAGCTCTAAAGACGGTGTTCTCACAAACATTTCGACCAAGTGACTCTTCAAAAAGGGATCTAGACCAGCTAGAGAACCTAAGGCTAAGATCAGATGAATCCTTTCACAAACTTCACACTAGGAAAAAAGCACTTGTTGCATGTCTGCAACATGCTCCATGTGATTTCTTGGTTAAAAAATGGATAGAAAAAGCTGTACCCAGGTCATCTCAGCAGAAGCTCCGTGATTCTCTTAGATTGGATGCAACCCTTAATGATTTTGTTGCAGCGGCATCATGCATTGAATATGCTAGGCAACATTTTGAAGGGGAAACACAACCAAATTATGCATCAGAATGAGACTCTATTAGGCAGCTGAGGAAAGAACTAGAGGCATTGAGAATGCAACAAAATCACCAAGAAGAGAAGGTCTTGCCACCACCGTCATGTCACATTGATGATGAGGTAGCCCAACTTCGTTGAGACTTAGAATATTTGCGGACCACTCACGATATAAGAAGGCAGATTTGGTGTACGATATGTAACAAGAGTGGACATTCCAACGCTAATTGTCCTAATAGAGTAAGTTGTCATTTTTGTGGAAAGGATGACCATGAAGCTAGAGACTGTTACTACCTCAAGGGTACACAACAACGAGCTAACACCCAAGCTCTGGATTCATATTATGCTAGTACTTTGAATGTACCTAATAGAGAGGTGAATCGTCCAACGAAGCCTAGATATAATAGACCATTGATGTGTTATCGCTGTGGTGAATATGGCCATATGCAAAATAGGTGTTCCCTTCTAGAAGATGCACCTCCTTGTCAGCATTGTCCAAAGGCTAAGGATCACTATACCAAAGACTACCCAAGAAGCCGTCCGCCTCCAATCCACATGATTGCACTCTCTCCACCAGTAGAAGGTATGCCCATTCAGTCTTATGTTGTTTCATCTTCTTCAATATCCATGCTGACTAGAGCCAGACAAGTAGAAGCAATCCGTAGAGAGGAACAACAAGGACTCCAGGATAAAGAGGAGGAAAAGAAGGCTAGGTGGAAGAGCCAAGCAGATATTGAAAGAGCTTATGAAAGGATGGCTACTTCCTTAAGGGACCAACCAACAAGTGTGCAAGAAGACACAAGACGTAAACATTGAGGAGATTTTGAAAGGTATTCATCACAAGGCTAGTCTGTACGAACTCATAAAGATGGATTAAAAAATAAGAAGTGACTTATTAAACATTATTCACTCTACTTACTTGAGCCAACCACCTAGCATAGATGGTTTCATGCTTGATTTTCCCCCTGCACCCCTTGCAGACTACCAAAGCTCAAGGTTATCTGTTTGTATAAAGGATGAAGCTCTCACATCATAGATGGAGGCTCTGGTATCAATTTGATGCTAGATTTCACAATGAAGAAACTGAATTTGAACCCCACCAAGATGGTGCCATTCACAGTTACTCTAGCAGATAAACATCGGGTTGCGCCACTTGGCATTATTGAAAAGGTACTGATGATAGTACAAGGTTGTCACTTTGTTCTAGATTTTGTTGTTATTGCACTTCCACAGGAGACTTCTTATCCGTTAGTCTTGGGAAGACCTTGGCTAAAGCAAGCAAAAACTTTGCGAGATTGGGGGAAAAACAAATTGTGGATTTCAACAAACACCAATAGCCAACTGCAACTACATTTGGAAGAAGGATTCGACTAAGGGAAAACTACTTGGTATACTGTAGACAGTCAGGTAATGCCCTCTTTACGTCAAGAAGAAGATACATTATTAAATTAGATGATGGAAAGTACAATGTTGCACGGTGGAAATAAATGAAATAGAGGAAGAAGTTGCAAATGAAGGAGTTGTAGGAAAAGGCCATGAAGTTCACAAGGAGTTGGAGAATGAGAGTTTGCAGGAGAATACTAACTTTGAAGGGGCAACAAATATAGAAGTATTAGGGAAGGAAAGTTATGAGCCTGAATGTAGAGAAGATTTTCCCTTTTCGGATATACCTCAAGGGTGGACCAAAGAACATATTGCAGAGTATAAGCTAAATTCCACTCCTGCATACAATGGGGATGATTTCCCAAGTAAGACCAATCGTGAAACACTGGTTCAAGAAGTAAATCTAGGAGATGAAGAGAACCCTCAAGTAGTCCACTTGGCCTCTTGGCTATGGCATTATCCCCCTTTACTGCAGAAGGTAACTCCTTTAGTTTCTACTTATAAAAATATCTTTGCATAGTCCTACAGATATCTAACAAGGATACCAGACACTACAACATATCCAGGGAATACCAACGGTCAGCATACGGACGGTCAACTGTCGACGTCGATATGACCCGTGGACAATTCGGGAAAGCCGCTGAGCCTCGTAATCACAACGTCGGTATAAGCGTCGGTAAATTACTGACATTATCGATGCTTATATCGATGCTTATACCGACAATATCTTTTTAACCGTGTCCAAAACCGAAATTCATCATTCTGAGCGTTTTGAATCTACATCTTCTACTATCGGCTTTGCGCAGCGAACATTAGATCTCTGTTTGTCATCTCTTTCTCTCTCTGTCTCTCTCTCCCTCTCTCTCATTCACTCTCTCTCTCTCTCCCTCCCTCTCTCTCTCTCTAAGCAGACCTCTATCTTTCTAGATCTGAAGTTTTGGTAAGTAGATCGCACATATTGTAGCAGTCTTTTTTCTTTCTTTATGTTTTTGCTTTTCTAATATGTTCTTTGTATAGTTTTGCAACAGATTTTGGGATCAAATCTTAGGAAACTCAACAAAGGTGAACCTCAAGTGGATTTTGACGACCTTGATTCAAACAATTCTCTCTCTCTCTCTCTCTCTCCCTCCCTCTCTCTCTAAGCACACATCTATTTTTATAGACTCTAAAGTTTTGGTAAGTAGATCGCACATATCGTAGCACTCTTTTTTCTTTCTTTATGTTTTTGCTTTTCTAATATATTCTCTCTTTAGTTTTGCAAGAGATTTTGGGATCAAATCTTTTGAAATTTCAGTGAAGGAGAACTTCAAGATTTTCTAGCACTGCATAGAAGTAGAGAAGGATGAAGCTCAGATAACTCTCATTTGAATGCATATAAATGGGCTGAATGAGTGTCTGGATGAAGACCAAGAAGTGGGTAGAAGGCACATCAACAACATAGAGAGATTCCTATCTGCCTCAAGGGATTTAGTGTCACTTTTAGCAGATGAGCCTAGAGATATGGCTAAGATGAGGTGCCAACTACCAAGGAAACCACTATTCAAGATGTACAAACTCAAGATGATGATGCCATGCATGTAGATGAGTAGGAGTATGATCAACTACTATTATAAATTACTCCAATCAGCTTCTTGTAGAACATATACGTAACCGATTCTTAAACCTAATGAGAAGCGAATTCTATACTTTGTGTTTTCCTCAAGGTTTATGTGGGTTTGCTTTATGCAAAAGGGACTATAATGTAATGATATTTGTCTCATAATCTCTTACAAGTTGTTTTTGTTATAGATTTATGTATTGAAACGATTATACAGTTTTCTTCTTAACCTTTATATGTTCTATAGGGATTTTGTTAAGATCAATTTTGTGGCGTATAAGTAAAGGCTAAGTATTATGTGATTGACATCCTCAGTTAAGTTGTCAATATATGGGCTTGTTTTGTGTAAAGAATAACCCTCATGGAAGGGTAGTTTTCTAAAGTATCCCTTTTTTACCTTCATTTTGTATTAGAGGGATTGGATGAAGTATTTCAAAAAGTAAATGCCTCCCTTTGCATTCTCAAATGAAGGGACACATTTGCCTCTACATTAGGAAACTAGAAAGGACTCAACATTTTCATGATTCTATTGGTCCTAATCTTATTTTGCATAGAAACAAAGGAGAACACGGCATAGTTCTTGTCTATTATGTCTCAATGTTGTTTGCGATTTGTGCATTTTATGAAGGCATTTAGTGTCCTGAACAAGAGGAGCAAGGAGGAGATGGAGGGAGAGTGGGAGGAGAGGAGAGAAACACACACACATGGGAGCCTTGAAACCCACATAATGATATTCTTGAGGCAATTCTCTATAAATTATATATGTATATGAATATAGGAGTAAGGTAATATGGCCCTTACATCCTCAAAGATCTCCCACTTATGGATCACAAGTGGAAACACATACAAATAATGATGTAGGAAGATAAAATAATGTACATGAAGAGTTTGGATGTCAACCCATATCAATCAACCTACACCACGTGCCTCAAAGAAGGTCTATCCATGCACCTCAAACAACTTTAGATTCATATAGACAAGAGTTGAACTCACATATGAGATGCAAGAACTGATGAAGTTCTTGCAAAGCTCCCACTCACTCTATGCCTATGTCAATGGTCTTAAGACAAACAAATCCAAGTGCAAATGATCCAATGGCAGCTGTAATGTGTGTCCTTGAGCATCATAACTTAAACATCAAACTCCGAAATGTTGAAGAAACATGTGCTAACTTGGCTAAACTAGCCATATTAGCCATGGTTGTATCCAAGGCATCCAAAGGACCATCATCAAGACTAACATGTCATGACATATCCATGTCAACATCTCACATGAACGAATCCAAGAATGACTGCATACCTGTTGACTCCTCATCATCCAAAATAACCATCTTATAACCATGTATCAAGATGTGCATCTTGAGAGCTAATATGCACTAGCACACACTATGTATCATAAGATCTATCTTGATCTACCAAAGCAAGTGTATCATCATGTTATACATGAGCTAACTCCACACCATGAACACTAAGATCTATATGATGTTCTTACTCTAACTAAGCATCTATGTATGTCAAAGACAAATTTGAGTAATTGATGGCCTTGATGGCATTGAGGAGATGAATATTGGAGGCGAAAAGGCAAAGGGAAATGAAGCCCAAGCATTCTATTCAGATAAAGATAGAGGAAGAGGAAGGAGCTAGAGTAGAGGAAGATATAGACAAGGGAGAGGATTATATGATGTTCCTCATCAAGACAAAGGAAGCATATACTCTTCATCAAGAGGGGAGACAATTTTAAGGGTAGAGGAGGAAGGTTCAAGCCAAATAGAGACAACCAAAACACAGAAGGGTTCTTCATTTGTGGAAAGTACGGCCACTATGCTAGGGATTTCTATCAAAGAGAGAAGAAAATTTCAACCTACAAAGGACAAGGTACATATGCGTCTACTTCAAATGAATATGAGAGTATGCTAGCTACGATGCAGGCAGTTGATTACAAGATTTTATTTTGGAAAGTGTAACTAAAGTATGCTCCTACATACTAAATTCTATATGTAAGTACATCATATGTAAAGAAATAAAGGGCCATCCTTACGGCCACCAAACCATAGAAATTGGTAATTTTTGACTCAAACCTCGGGTTTTGTGCCATTAGCTTGTGGAGAGACAATAGCTTTTACCACCCTCAAAAGGTTATCTTCTTCAGATTGCATCTTTTGAAATACTTCATTGCATTGTCGGATCTCGTTTTGAATGCCTCGAAGTTCATGCCATAGGAGCTCTAGCTGTTGCTCAAGTGGTACCTCGAGTAGAGGTGACTCCCCAAACTCCTCCATGGTGTATGTAGGATCCTTGGGTATGTAGAGAACAAAACCCTCTTGCTAAATATGTAAATAAATTTGAGATTTCTTGAATTAAAATGTAAAAGGAAGGGTGGTTCTTGAGAATTGAAAAAGTAAGAAAGACATGCAAGTTGCATTAAATATAAGAAAAGAAAACTAGAGTGAGAACACAAAGAGATAGTGTAGTGGTAAAACACTAGACTTGTGAGAGTAAAGTTGTGGGTTCAAATACTCCCTCCTTGGTGAATATAAAACTCCTCATTGCCACTTATTAATTAAGTTCTATGTCTTAGTTGATGCCTTGGAGGAGCAAATGTAGGTGTAAACATAGGTGTAAACATAGGTGTGAATGTAGGTGTAAACATAGGTGTAAATGTAGGTGTAAACATAGGTGTAAATGTAGGTGTAAACATAGGTGTAAATGTAGGTGTAAACATGGGGTTAGGAACTGGAATAGAAACAGAAATAGGAACCACAACTAGAACTGAAACTCAAATTGGAACTGAAACTAAACTTGAAACAGAGACAAGGACAACAATCGGAATTGAAATCAGAAAATGGAAATGGAAAGAAAAGCAAAACAGAGATCTAATGCCAAAACGAGTGAAAACAGACCTCCATAGTGATGCATGCAGAGCTCTCATACCACTATTACCAGGAACTTAATTCTCACGCACAAAGGATATGGGTGCCAAAAACACACCCAAAATAGATATGCGAAGAGACGAAATAAAACAAAGGATTGGGTGCAATCTCCCTCCATGGACTTTATTTTGACAATCCATAGAGTGCATGTATTTATAGGAGTTTTCATTATGTCAAATGAGGCTGCTTCAGAAAGCAAGTATGAAAGTAAAATTTGCTCTCTTTTGTTTAGAGCCTTTGCTTTTATTAATAGAAATTATGGTCTATAGCAATCGTTATCCTAACGACTACTTTTATTAACCTTGGATATGGGTTTATTTAAAGATTATATAAAATATAAATCCAATTATTGATGTCCTGACATATTCAAAATTTCCATGCCCTTTCATGCCTTTCATGCCCTTACGAACCTTCAGCTCCTAGATCAAAACATCAAAACACATTAATAAATTAATAAATTAACACTCCAATAATTCCTTGTTCAACACATTCCATAATTCATAACAAAACCTTTGGAAACCAATGCATCACTAACATCTTTGCCTTTAAAAATCTAGTCATTTAAATTGCTACTAGGCTTTTTCCTCAAATTTTTGAGTTCACTGATCGATTGGATCCTCCTAGATTTGGTTGAAGTAGAGTATTTTCTTTCTAGGGTTTCCAATACCTTCATGTAGATGTCTAAATCTGTTATATACCCTATTATGACATTGCTAAAGTGCCGAGATAATATGAGAATGATGATGCCATCTCTCTCATTCCACCCTTTGAAGTTCTTCAATTGATCAAGAGCTAGATTATCTCCTAATCTTGGTGAAGCATTTGTGCCACTTATGAGACCCCATAATCCTTTCCCAATGAGATAGCTAGATATTATAAACCTTCATGGCTAATGATTGTTTTTGTCCAACTTCTCGATTTGAGTACTATCCTCTAACTTGTTGTACTTTAATGCACTCTCCTAGATCCCTTTGATGCAAGAGAGGAGAGACATAACCATAGCTTTTACACTTGTACTTCACAAGTACCAGACATATGAGGTTGATGCCTTCCTTCTTTACTAGTAGTCTCCCTTTGCATTATTGTGTGCTTTTGAACTTTATACAAATGCTCTCCTTCCTTCAAGATCCTTCAATGGCTTCTCTCAATCCTCCTTGAATGCCTTTGTATGTCAAAAAGCTTTGATACCATTGATGAGAGAAAGAATCAACTTCCCTATGTAGCCTTGAAGCATAGGTGTCCTCACAAGCACAATGGAAAAAACCTTTATTCACTCAAATGAACAAAAGGAGTCTTGTGTCAATGGGATTTCAATGTTATAGGAAGTTTAAAACTTATCATGTCTCATTTTATCTACCTACAAATAGGTCTATTGACTTTCATGATGGACATGTATGTCAAGATTCGGATGTGCAAATGGATGCACATATAGATCATGTTTTGGATGCTTACAATGCTAATACAGAGTCTGAATATGTTTAACATATTGCTCTTGTGGAGAACACTGTGGATAATCAGTTAGATGCCCATTTAGAGCATGATGGTGGATGCTAATGTACATCATTTTGATTTTACTCAATTAGAGTTAGACCATTGCATAGATCTTAGTGTTCATGTTGTGGAGCTAGCTCATGTGGAGCGTAATGATACACTTTTATGTGACTTGCCTCCTAGCAAGAAGGCCATTGGCACTAAGTGGGTATACAAGATGAAGCATAAACCCGATGGAACAGTTGATAGTTACAAGGATAGGCTTGTTGCAAAGGGCTATGCATAGGAAAGAGGCATTGAATTTTGATGAGACGTTTACACCTACATGCCCAATGACTACTGCTCATAGCATCTGTGCACTTGTCGCTCATCATCGTTGGAATGTACATCAGTTGGAAATTAAAAAAAAATTTCTGAATGGTGACTTGCATAAAGAATGGTATGTTTTTCAGCCCCATTGCTTCCTGTAGAAAGGGCATGAAAACCAGGTGTGCAGGTTAAGAAAGGCTTTATATGGTTTGAAACAAGCCCCACATGCTTGATATGAAAAGATACATGCCTATCTGATTGCACATGGTTTTGAGAACCGTCCAATTGAAAGAACCTTATATGTCAAGCATGCTAATGATGTACTTCTGATCATTGTGGTGTATGTTGATGACATTTTACTCACTGGTCCTCATGAAGAGCATATTGCTGATTTCAAGGCTGATTTACATGCCTCATTTGAGATGTCTAATGTGGGGCATTAGCATCATTATTTGGGCATCCAATTTATGCACGTTGATGGTGGAATGGCTTTGTGTCAAACGAAATATATTGGCACATTATTGTAGCATTTTGGCCTTGAAGATTGTAAACCTATTGCCACTCCTATGGAGGTAGGTTTACGATTGAGTCTTCGTGATGCTCGAGATGCATTTGATGATGTTCTCTATGAGCAAGTGGTTAGATGCTTGATTTAATTACTTGGCCATATATTCAATTTGCTGTCTCAGAGATGAGCAGGTTTATGCATTGCCCAGGTGTCAAGCATTGGTAGGCAGTTAAGTGCATCTTTCGCTACTTGAGTGGTACCCAACTACTTGGATTGTTTTATCTCAAGGGGGGATCACTACCACCAGATTGGAATGCTTTTTTTGATAGTGAATGGGCTAGTTGCTATGAAACTCGTGTGTCCACTAAAGGCTTTTGCTTCATGCTTGGTAGCTCATGTATATCTTGGTTGAGAAAGAAGCAACATACTATGGCCAGTTCTAGTTGTGAGGGTGAGTATAGGGTAGCTTTCATAATTATTGTTGACTGAGTGTGGCTCAGACGCCTTATGGCTAATTTGGGTGTTGGTCAGTCTTTTGCCACCACCATCTTCACTAAGAGTCAGAGCACATTGGCAGTTTCAAGGAACCCTATGTTCCATGCTCACAATAAACACATTGAGGTGCCTTATCATTATGTCAAGGATAGGTTGTTTGCTGGGGAGATCAGCTTGGCATATGTGCCCATGCAGGAGAACATTGCATACCTTTTTAGGAAGGCTCTGCCTAGGGAGAAGTTTGAAACTTTCCGCAAAGCTTTGGGCTTACTTCCTTTTGTGGATTGATTCCACATAGCTTGGCACTTCCTTATACATGAGTGCCAGCTCCTTATTCACCACATAACTCCCAGGGGGGAGTTTTTGATATATTTTGGTAGTGATGTGTGTGAACACACTAGGACTATTGGGGCACTTTTTTCCCTCTTTAGGAGGTTTCTCCCCCTGGCTTGTATATACACCTATTGCCCTAACAAGCTACTTATCTTTTGTACATTCTAGTGGTAATAAATTCAGTATTGTTCGTTGTGCTCCAAGCTTCTTCTTCTTCCTTGTGTTGTTCGTGTGCTCTTGTAGACATCTAACTCCAACAAGAACAAGGATTTCACAAACAACATAGAAGTTGAACAAGTATTTGTTATACAATAGGTATGTACATCTTTCAAAAATTAGCATACTCTTAGTAACAATAGCTTTGTATAGTGGGCCTTAGAAACTAAGGATGGGTATCCGAGCAAGTGGAAATAGTGTCCATAGACAACATTGAGAATAATGCAATATAAAGAAAGATAAGAGAAGCAGTTTAAACACAAGTCAACCTAAGTTCATAATCTAGCACAAGGTATCAAATCCATGAAATGGGTAGTTGTTAGAATCTTTCTAGATACATAAACAAAGAAAGTAAGGGGATCATATCAATCCAATTTGATTCCGCAAGGAATCTTACATTTTTTATATATTCTAAACACTTCATATTGAGTTCTTAGATTGGCTTTTTGAAGATTTGCAAGATTATGAGGACATTTTAGAAGCAAGTAGTAGTATAAAGGTTTAAATATATAGAGTAGACATACAAAAACTACAAAAACTCTCGTTTGTATAGACATAGTTTGCCTATTTGCTAGAAGCTGATTTATATGTGATTGTAAGGTATGATGCAATAGGAAAGGAGTACTATGATTTCTAAAGACTAATGAATTATTATATCTTTTATGCAATCTTCCATATCATTGCATGTATTGTACAAATAAGTTTTTGATTGATTCTTGATTCCGAGTTGATGATGATGCTCATGTATAGTCTATCTATGAAGAAATAGTAGAAACAATAGATTTTCTCTATCCATAGTCACAATTCCCCTATTCATCAAACTTACTATTTGTATTGAGGTTAAATATAATTGCAAAGATGGGAGACCATGACACAACATGAGCCAAATTCTATGCAACTATGAGACGTGCACCAAGTGCATATGTCAAATTAGTTGCTATGACATCACATTGAGTGGTTTGCTAGAAGGAGTTTGTTGGAACATGCCATGAATGAATCACATAACGTTCAAATACACCTGATATCCATCACTTTCCTACTCAGAATGCATGAATAGTTTGAGAAATAAGGCCATAATATCCATGTATTCCAATTACTAATCTCTGAGGAAACTATCATCTTTATAAATCCAATACATGTATGTCAACAAACGGAAATCAATATCAAAAAAATTATCATAAAAAAATTTTATCTCAATTAGGAGAGATGGACAAGATCTTCAACAAACCTTGTTCTATTGAATATAATTAAACACCTTTCCCAAAGCCCACCATGATAGATAGGGTTGCTTTTTTTCATGCTTGTAGTTAACCTACAAAGCAAGCATTATGGAATTTCACTCTCTATACTATCTATTAGTGGAATCTAGAAAAAGTAATGGGTAGATGAGTTTCAAAAAAGAAATTTATCAATTACACAAGGTTTCCTAATAGAAGAAAAATGGACCAAATGTTTGAAGGAATTTTGGAGCAAGAAGTATTAAGGCAATCTAACCCACCAAATGTGGGAGATACAGATGATTAAGTAGAGAGACACAAGAGGCACTAGAAGGAGCATATAGTAAAGGAAGTTCTTCAGTGAGTTGAGGAAGAAGAAGGAAGAAGGAATATTAGAGAAGAAGTGTCTTTGAAGAGGAGATACAACATTAGGAGGAAGGAGATAGGTTGGAAGAAGAAAAACAAAGGATGATTTCGTAAAAATATTTCATGTAGGAAGAAAGATAGAGACAAGAATGTGATAGAAAAGAAAGAGTGCAATGAGAACCATAGGTTCATCAAGAGCAAAAACATGCAATGAGAACCATAGGTTCATCAAGAGCAAAAACATAAACAACAATGCGTGCATTAACATAAGGGTTCTATTGATTTCCTTAAGTTTAATGAGAAGCTAAAGGATCCATGGAGTAATGCACATGGTAGGGTGTGTTTTCCTACACCTTGGACTTCTAAAATATAACCTTCATATATGCACTTTACAATCTCCATAAACTATTTAGAAGACATTGACAAAGTGTTGGAACTATGTTCATTACAGATAGAAAAAGATGAAGGTAGCTCCAAATATTGGGGGTAAACTACTCAAAATCTAGAAGTAGAAAATGAACGTTTAAAAGCTCTAGTCCAAGAGTTAGAAGATATCCTAGCTGGGAGAGCTAATATGCTTGAAGATCATGGAAAGAGCACTTCTATCTTTATAAACCAGATTGGAAGAAAGTGAAGAAGAGCAACAAATTATGTAGAGAAATTACAGGGAACCCTTGAGCATAAGTAATGGATGTTGATGGATAGTTCCATTTTTTATCAAGATATGAAAAAAATTGAGAAAATTAAAATCCTCTAAATTCTCGGGTTCTTACATTTACAAATAATTTATATATGTTTCTTGCAAAAATAAATAATGTAGCTAAAGTAGAAAAGCAATCAGAGGACACAAGATAGGCAATTGAAGACCAAACTACACTTTTTATTAATATCCTTGTAAATTACATGATGGTTGATGTTCGGTTACAAGAATTTTTTCTATGGAAGACAAACTATTGTTATTCATCGCCGGAGTAGAAATGCTCAGGCTTCTTGTATTGACATGATCTATCGATTTCGCTAGAAGATGAGTATTAAACTAGAAGGCATGATGTAGCACAAGACTACATTAATTTGAAGACTAATGAATAATTCTCTCTTTGATTCAATCTTTCATAACAGTTTATCTATTATTTGATTAACTCTCTCGATAGAATACTAAATTAGAGTTGATGGTGATGTTTAAGTATACTTTGTCCATGAATTGGGAGTAGAAACCTTATATCTAAATTTCCCCATTCTTGAGACTCAATGGTTGCATTGAGGGTAAATATTACAGCAAACATATCTCCCTTGATGACTTCCCTAGTAATGGCTACTAGAACTTAATTTTTCATGTAGTAACATATATCTCTTGTGAGAAGCTATCGATCGACCTATTCATTGCCTTGCTTCATGCTCCCTCCATCTTCTAGGATATGAAATCCTTCTTTGATGTGTATGAAAGCCCATATCCAGTCCTAGTCTCGAAATGCATTATTGGAAACAAAGCTCCTTCAACATAGAAAGCTATGGTCATTGTTATTATGACTAAGGTCAAATTAATTGAGAGATTTATGTATTAGCATTTGTCATCTAGCCCTCGTCATCTTCTCTTGAAATAATCACTATGATTTATATTAACACATTAGTAATACATGTGATTCTATGACCTTCTCCCTACCCTTGATTTGGCAGGAAATATCCTTGCCTAGAATATCAGATTCTATGTCTACTCCTTCCGATCAAGTGATCGATGGAGGAAGTTAAGCAAATACAATAAATTTTGTTGAGGAGTTAGAAGGAGCTCCAAAAAGTTCATCATGCTAAAAGGGGAGATAATTACCGAAGGTTATGGTTCTTCAAGATTGCAATCAAGAAAGGTCAAATGCATCCCTAGTAAGGGCTCCAAAATATCAAAATCATTCTTAGATATGAAGAGGAAATTTGAAGAAAGAATCTTCAGATTTGCTTTAAAGATTGGTAGGTAGGGAAAGCGGACAAGTTGACTAAAGAAATATTTAGAGTTCTTAAGAAGAAACACTCAAGGGAATCAATCCCATGTATGACTGATAACCATGGGTGTAAAATGTAATACTTATGAAAACAATAGTGCAATTATTATCGACCACTTCATTCATCTTCTAGATGTTTCCTCACCACTTTCTCATCATAAGCTTGATTCTATGGCTACAATATCTAGAGTAAGAACCACAAAATATGTCTCTGATCTTGGATTCTCTATCACCAACATAGACATTTTAGAAGTGATTGATTTGCTTCCCAATAGTAAAAGCAAAGAATTGGATGGTCTCACCAATGAATTCTATAGAAACTTCACACAGGTTGAGGTGAATGTGTAGTGCATGGTTTGGTAGGACGCCATGTATTTTGGTGTGTTTTTTGGATCTCTTAACAAAGGTGTAATTAAGCTTATTCACATAAAAGGCTACAAAAAAAGGATCAAGAATTAGTGCCCTATTAAAATGTTAAACAATGTTTACAAGATCGTCCCTAAGGTCCTATCTAATCACATAAGTGGCCACTTGCACTCCTAGATCGATGAAGATTAGAAAGGGTTCATAAGGGCTCGTCCATCCTTGAGGTGATCGTTGATGTTTGGGACAGACTTGTCTTTGTAGACAAATCTTCTTAGGATGTCCTCTTCCTTAAAATTGACTTCGACAAAGCATTTGATATACTCAAGTGGGACTTCATTCTTGAATCTTGGAAAGATCTTGGACATGGCTCAAATCTTAAAACTTTCAAGCTGATTTTGGTGCTTCTAGGAAACACCTTTGCTTGCATTCATATTAACGAACAACTCTCCCAATTAATTAGAATTAAGGGCGTGATCTGACAAGGATGTGCCCTCACTTTGCTTCTATCTCCTATCATGGTTGAGAATACATAGTCTAGCAAATACCTGTATTTCTAAAGATTCCATTGGCTTTCATCTCCTTTGATAGAGAATACCTGGTCTAGTAAATACCTGATGTAATATCATAACAAATATCAAATCTAGCTTCTCCACAAAAAAATATTTCTAACATGATTCATGTACTTACTAGAGATTATACAAGCTTAATCAACATATATTAAGGGATATAGGTTTATCACCATATATTTAGGGACTAAGAGATTAAGGTGTATTGCCATTCCATCATTCGAAAAGGTCTAATCATTTGCATAGCACAAATAAAACCCCATCTCAATATTCCTAGACTTAAATTCCAAGGAAAGAATATATTAGCCCTAGATATATAATTAAAAAATCCTTTCTTATTCTCGCTCAAGTTTCCTTGTTTCACATTGAATGATCCCGCATAATACTTTGGCCATCAACATATGATACATAGCAAATGAGCTTATTATCATAGTTTGTGAGAGTATACAAATTAACATCATATAGAAATGTACATTTCACATCCATTTAGAATACATGATACTTTTTGAAAAACAACTACACGTTCCATGACTACACTTCTCAATCGATTTCCCTATGGAGCCTTGAAGCATAGATGGCCTCATTGGCACACTCTATGAACCTTTTTTCACTCAAATGAATTGTAATTTGAACTCTTTAGGATTAAACCGGAGAGCATTTACACACATAAACTACACTCAATGACGTTGCTAATGCAACTTCTCATAAAAAATGCTCACTCCTACTCTGAGAACCAATTCCATTAAGACAAACAAGTTATTGCTTTTACTAGGAATGCACATACAAATCACTATTCACTTTTGGAGTTCTTTCTGTGCAAATATGTAGACTTTGGATATGAACTTCAAGACAATGTTAGGTTACAAGAATAACTTTGTAAGAAACCAAAGATTATAAGAAATGAGTACAATTTGATAAAGGAAATGTTGCTAAACACTTAGAGCTATCTAGCTCATGCACATAGAAGTCTGTGAGCTAGCTAGGGCTACACAAATTCTAGTAAAATCACTCAAGCAAGAATGGGTCTTGGTAAGCAAGGGGTCTACTTGCTTATTTAAAATATAAAAGAGCTTAAAAACACGTGGGAACTTCAATTTGAAGTGCAATGTGTGTAGATATAGTCTTGAAAACATTTGTAGATGTTAGGGATCACTTTTCCTAAATTATACGATTTATCACATCTATGCATGATAGGTGGCTTATGAATGTTGTGAGGGGGCTTTTCAAATTTAAATTTGAAAAAAAATCGAGTCTTTGTGGTTGATATCTTGCTTTTTGTTGCTCCTAGTGACAGTTATTCAATGGAACATAGGGTTGGTAGTTGGGTACACACTACTCAAGTTATCACACATGATTGGAAATTTATTTACTTGGAAATTTAGTTCAATCATGGGCTTCTTATGTCACATAAGCTCACATATAACTTTTTGGTTTAAAGCTCTCTATTCATCATGTGCGGAAGATAGGGCCATTCTAGGTTGCTTATTTGCCATACAAGAGATAACTTTCTTTCCAAGCCTCATTGCATATCCACTTATAATCCTCCTATCTTCTTTGGATCTAGCTCAATCAGCATATGTATATTCTTTCACCTCCAAATCATCTTCAACGGATAGAAAAGGCCTTTATTCAATGTATCCTAAGCTATTTCAATACTCTATTTGCTTCAAATAGATTTGGAACACTAGGTGTGTGGGCGATTTGAGATAGTGCATCACCTGCATATGCTAAGTGTAGATCCCTCTCTTCCCTCTCGCTCGCTGAGGTATCTCCTTCCTGTGCAAGGTATGCTTTACCGAGGGGGTAAGATCCCAATGGTTCTTGCACAAAATTCAGCCGGTATAGTTATTTATGAGGTGTATTGATTGATGGACACCTTGCCTTGACTTCATCTCTTTGATATGCGGAAGCCATGAAGCACTGGAAAAGTCTCGTTGCAGATATATATTGTTGCTGTGCTCTCACAATATCTTTGAGAGCTTCTAGATCATCATGGTTAAGGGATAGGAGGTGCAGACAAATGCATTGGAAAATCGGACTACTGCCGGTGTCAATGTACATGGATGTGGGTCGGGTTTTGTCTGTAACGTCTTTTCCAAGGATGATCGATAATACCCTTGCATAGCCAATATGCTGCTTTCGGTAGGAGCTAGTGAAAGGGAATACTCATATCTGATCTGTTTAATCAAAAGCTGCAAATGGAAAGCTGCATTGGCGGGGTTATGGAAAGAGACTACTGATGATCTGTTCAAGTTGTGACACACCAATGAAATGTAGAGTTGATGCAAGCTTCATGTTTACGGAACAAAAATTAAGATGACTGGGAACATATGTTTTGTCCCATTGCTTGAGTAATATGGGGTTTACAACCTATTTTCACCCATGGAATTTCAATACAAACCAATGATTCGGAGCATTAGTCTCATCAAGGTCGAAGCAAATATGGTGTTGGGCTCATATTGTTTGAGCTGTGGAGATTAGAAGCAGTCGAAGTCATTTCGATTTGATCTCAACAATCCTCATATGCAGTGGGATCCATACGGCATGATTTGATCACACTTTCTTCTCTTTCTCTCTCTTGCTCTCCCCCTCTCTTCCCCCCTCCCTCTCTCTTTCCCCTCTCTCGGTCCCTCTCCCTCTCTTCCTTCTCTCTCTCTCTCTCTCTCTCTCTCTCTCTCTCTCTCTTCTCTCTCTTCTCTTCTCTCCTCCTCTCTCCTCTCTCTCTCTCTCTCTCTCTCTCTCTCTCTCTCTCTCTCTCTCTCTCTCTCTCTCTCTCCTCCCTCATCCACTCCGCCCCCTCCGCCTCCTCCCCCTCATCCCACTCCGCACCCGTCCTCCTCCCTCCCCCTCATCCCTCCGCCCCCCTCCGCCTCCTCCCCTCATCCACTCCGCACCCCTCCGCCTCCCTCCCCCTCATCCACTAGCCCCCTCCGCCTCCTCCCCCCTCATCCTCTCCGCACCCCTCCGCCCCCCTCCCCCTCATCCATCCCCGCACTTCCACACCCCCCCCCTCCTTACCACTCCGGCCCCCATCCCTCTCTCTCTCTCTCTCCTCTCTTTTTCTCTCTCTCTACTCTCTCTCATCTCTCTCTCTCCTCTCTCTCTCTCTCCCTCGCCGCGTGACCACGCATAGCCCGCCCCCCTCCGCGTGGACCCGCAGCCCTCCCCCTCCGCCGTAGTCCCTCTCTCTCTCTCTCTCTCTCTCTCTCTCTCTCTCTCTCTCCTCTCTCCCGCGTTCCTTCCCTTTTCTCTCTCTCTCTCTCTCTCTCTCTCTCTCTCTCTCTCACTCTCTCTCCGTCCCCGCCACCCGCGTGCATCCCCCCCGCAGCGCCCGCAGTAGCCCGCCACCCCACCCCGCAGGCCCTGCTACCTCCTCCCGCACCCGCACCCTCCGGCCTACACCCGCCCTCACCCCCCACAGAGACCCTCCCTCGCCCTGCTGCCCCGCGCTCCCCGCTACCCTCCGCGCCCCACCCCGCCACCCCGCATGCATCCCCCCCGCAGCCCCGCAGTAGCCCGCCACCTCCACCCCGCAGGCCCCGCTACCTCCTCCCGCACCCGCACCCTCCCACCTACACCCGCCCTCACCCCCCCGTAGAGACCCGCCCTCACCCCCTGCAGAGACCCGCCCTCACCCCCGCAGAGACCCGCCCCCTCCGCCCTCAGCTCCACCCCCTCATCTCTCCGTCCCCGCCCCACCCCCTCATCTCTCCGTCCCGCCCCTCCTAACTCTCCGCCCCGCCCTCCGCCTAATACTCCGCCCCG